>DF240553.1:0-106770 GCA_000507305.1 Breviolum minutum Mf 1.05b.01
CTTTTTCACCCCACCCCCCCTCACCTTCATCTCATACACATTTCACTCCATTTACACGTACTCATACGATACCTTCATATCACGAACAGGTATCTTATGAGCGAAGGAACCACCTTCGACTCTTCCGACTAGGATTGACTCGTGTCCTCCCTTTTGATTTTGTGGTATGGATGGGTCATTTGAATACCATACCCAATTGTCACAGTGGAACCTATTCAATTTGAGGTTTGACCATTTCATTGAAGATCAAAATTTTTCGAGTTGAGATTCTTGAAAAGAATCCGTCACCGTGAGACGACTCCAACACCTTTTGACGGAGGCCACGAGCCAAAAATCCAACCTTTATCCTAGTCAGGGAGAAAAAGAGTGCGCTGCTTGCTTGCTTATGATTAAGTTCCATATCAAAGACACATGTAGCGATTGTTGCTAACCTGCAATTGCTTCCTTGAAAGGCGAAAATGGAATCCGAGAATAATGACTAATTTGTCTGAAAAAGGATGAAAAAAGGGAAATCTTCTCCCACACCTCCATTTAAGGACAGTATTCTGGAACCCAGACCCACCTTCTCCAGGATTTGTACTGATGCCACGGAAGCTTTTGGTCTTTTGCACCGTTTAGATGCTCAGTTGCCTGGCAGAAAGTCTTTCCAGTCAGCACATGTAAGGTCGATGAAGGTATCTAGTTGTCAATTGTTGGATGGAAACCAAAGCTACAAGAACATCTGTGATCCAATTTTTTGGATGGATGTTTTTCATGACTTCCAATTGGCTTCGCATCAAATTGTGACTACAGTATAGGAGTCCTAGAAGGTCCTCAAATGAACTTGTTTCAAGATGATGACTTGCCAGTATTGATGTACCCTGGATCTTTCTGGTCATATGTGGCCAGACATTCTTGCTGGGGGATTGAGGACCAGTGGTATTCTGGTTTGCGCCAAGAGCTACGAAGGTGGCGGATGATGGGAGTTGTAGCCCAAACACGAAATCTTGTCGGGTTTTCATGTAGTTTTACGATATTTCACCAATCTATTTGGGTCAATGGTAAGGAAGTCAGCCAACCTCAGCGCACAAAGATTGATGCAGTAATGAAAGTCTCTCAAAAATGGTCTTCTTAGGACCGCTTTATGAATCCTGATTTGATAGCCAGATCTGAATCTGTGCTTGGATTCAGGATGCAGCAATCACATTTAAGCATTTTGACGAAATCTCCAATGGAAATAAGAACCAGCCATTTCAATGTGCTCCTTGCCATGGCAAATTCAAGTCAGGTATCCCATAAGGCACAGCTGGGAATCCTGATCTGATAATCGCTACTGCACTCTTGAATTGCAGCCATCTCCCAATAATATTGCTATTTGTTCAATATAATAGTTATATTTAATATTGTGACAAATATTTCTATATATAAATAGATCTCATTCTCACAATCTTGTGCTCATTATAAAAGCCAGGTGCCTACTGGCTTCGATTGCAGTGGTGTCAATATGCAGTGGACAAGGAGCAACTTGAATGAACATCGGCCCATTATAGATCTCAGGGAGTGTCCATGGTATGGCTTCTTCCCACCTTGTACCCCTTAACGTTTCCCTTTAAGAATTAAGATCGATATTTTTTATATTTATATAAACACAGAATCATCCCAAATGCTTGAATTCATCCAGGAAAATAATACCATGACGATCTTTGTTTAACAAATTCGGAGAAAGTTGGTGGATCCTCCAAAGCTGCAATACCATGCGATGGATTTGATTTGGATCAGGTATGTTTGTGTGGTCCATGGCTGGGTAGACCGTGAGCAACGAGAGATTCACAAGCGAATTCGATGCTTGGATGAAAGGCAGAACTATCCTAGGTGCGGGTGGATGCATGAAATGAATGCTACTGACATCCGTCAATTCGTTTGTTTTAGCAGTTTAGCGTGGCAAATTGTTTGAGTACTGGATTGTCCCCATTTGATTTTCACCTTTCAATACTGCATAGCCCTTTGTTGGCATGGCATTTTGTCAGAGTCAGAGGTTATATTAATTTTAAGTTCGGGGTGTACTACAGATGACTTTATGTTGTATCTGCGAAGTCGGGAATCATTGCTTGGCCTCCCAGGATTCCAAATTAGAAGTCATACACCCCTGGAACCTTGAATACGAAGATATTTCAATGTTTTTTTTTGCAGCTAATCTGACTTCTCTTGCTGGGTGATTGATTTTTATGTTCCAGCTGTTGAATTTATGGCCTGTGAAATCCTTCATCTCATCACCGCAGTTTTGCTTCAGCACAGAGTCACAGAGCCCTCCCTTTTTTCTGGCGGCTGTGCGCCTGCGGGCGCTGCGCCGAACGGACCGCCACCAAGCATGGCAAAGCCACAGGTGGAGTATCCAGAAGATGGTCAAGCTGGACCAAGGGATTAGGATGTCCTCAAAACAACGGAAAGCAGCCAATATTCATTTGTTGTTGGGGGTTAAGGGTTGGACTTCCCTTTTCTCCAATGTTTCCTTGCCACCATTGTGGCCTCATTCCCAAGCCAGGTGAGCTTGGCAGTGATGGGCCCTTCCCAGTGTTTTGGCTGCAAGGTCATGGTGGAAAAACCGTGAAACCAGCAGTGATTTGGAGCCTGGGAGGAACTCAAGAGCCCCAAAATCCCTGAACACAGGCAGAGTTGGAAGTCAAACTGGTGATTTTGAAAAACAACATCTGATATGGATCTGATATGAATTTATGTTGGGTGAGTGATGGTGATAGCATTTTTGTTGATTGATATGTGATAGTCATTATCACATGTATTGAATTTGTTTGGGTATTGCTTGATACGACTATCATGTCATGTTTGGTTGTTTTGCCTCTTGTTGTTTGGTACTGCGGCTAAGACCAATTTATGTCAGCATGCAGCGACAATTTTTTGCCGTTTAGTGCCAAGTTGCCAAGAATCTCACCAAAAAGATGGCATGGAGGAACTTGACTACAAGTAATTCCACAACCTTACATTATACCCAGAGATCAACCATTTCAAGCTACTGGTAGTTGGAAATCCCCAGCACCACGGTGGACGGCACAAACGGGAACTCGAGGACCGGGAAGACCACGGCCTTAGCCAAGCTGTGTGCCTCACTGGATGCTTTTGAAAGTGAAGCACATCGGCAAGTCCAGGTTGGGTTGAGATGGGCCAACAAGAATGTATTTAAAAAGGCATCGAAAATCGAAAAGATGATATCCCTAAGCTGAAATAGTGTGTCAGTTGCTCTACCTGGTGAAGTGCCATTCCTGTTATTCTTCCCCAATTAGGGATTTCAGCAATTTGTTTTTTTCTCAGAGGGATAAAATGCCAGGACTTGGCTTGGGAGTTGGGTCGTCCAGCATATGCACATGGCTGGATGTTGGATCGGCTACAAGAAGAAAGAATCTCAGCTGACTTTCCGATGATGTGCAGCCCCAGACCGTCGGAATCTACAGATGTTGAGATGATTATATGGACGAGCTGATATTAGGCAGCTGGTGAAAAATCTCAGTGCCCCAAGATGGACGTGGATAGTTTGGACGTTGGACCAGTTCTGGAAGCTCAGAATATGTGTACATATAATATAGTTATGATGTATGTGGATATTTTGATATGGAATTTTTAAACGCTAGTGCCAACTTGGACATTTTCGTTCTTACTCTTCAGATTCGCTGCATGGAGGATTTTTTGACACCTCTTCATCATTTTTCCAAGATGCCAAGTCTCACACAAGCTTTAAATCCATCTTGGGACAATTCAACAAGAGTAGCAGCTTGCTCCAAGCATCACTAAGGTGTTTGATGTATTGCATGATATTGTATGTATTGCTTTCTGTGTTTCACTCGACCTCTGCATCACCATAAATCCTCCAACCTTTTGAGGAGAACTCGGCTCGACGGTGCTGTCGAACATGCAGAGGTTCGAATCCTCCACTTGTTCATATTGTGCTTTCGATACCCCTGGCAGAGAGGAGACCTGGAAGTCACACAGGAATGAACTGGAGGCATATACATCGCAAGGCAGTTTCAAGAAGGCAAAGTGACGGCCTTTTCATGCCTTTCTGCAGAAAATCATGGAAAATTCCGCAGATCAGTTGAAAACGACCGTTATTTTGTTTTTTTGTGCATGTCCACACGTGAAGATGTTTTGTCGTTGATTTGCTATCAACCTTTGGATTTGCCTCCTTTTGCCACTTTAGCCACAGACCAAATCACAGTAACTTGATCTTGCATTGTTCCGCATCACCTCAGAAACAGGCTTGATAGGATTATATGGGTACGATTAGTGCACCTGCCACTATCACACCAGCCAGTTGCATGTTTTCTTCTTGGACTAAAATGGTTGATTATCAAATCATGATTAATGTTGCAACTGTTTGTCGCAGTCATATTTCTCAGAGTTGTGTTGCTTATTCGTACCTTGAACAAAAAATCCCAAACATGTATAAATGACATACCTTGTTGTCGATGGATATACATAAGCTGGTAAACCTTCCCAAGAAACATCATTCCTGCCCAACAAAGTGCCCTTGAATTCCCGCCTGGAAATCCGCACTCGGAAAAGGACCTGGCTCGAAATCTCTTGAGCGTCACGTCCTTAGCGGATGTCGCAGTGCTGGTGGTATCAGCCGCTCAAGGAAACGGATGTGACGGAAAGGTTGGGGTGGTTCACAGGGTGAGTAGGGTAAGGAATTCTGTGGTCAATCATAGGTCGAATATGGTTGAATGTGTTTTTCGGGGCTTGGGATCATGCTTTGGAATCTGGCTGCTTGTGTTTTTTGATGTGATCATCAAATCTATAAAGATCCAGTATGCCCAGGAATCCACGGAGATGCTCAATCTGCATTACAAGTTCAATAGCTACCCTTTTGTGCGAAGATGTCAGAACTCTTCTTCAATCAATCCGTGGCATGTACATTTTAGTCGACCCTGTCCGGATGCACCATGAACCAGGAGAGTGGGAAGCATCAGTTGATAGTGGCAGAATCAAGGAAATTGCATTGGGTAGCTTCACTATGGGCATTAAGATCCTTGGTCAGGTTTAGCTAGCAGCATTGAAGAATCCATGCATGCACAATGGTACAAAGATGTATATACAAAGCATGAGGCCAAGGCCAGTCAGCGCCAGCACACCATGATGGTTGAAGACCTGTTGTCTCGGGAATGAGGCACGTGGTGGTGTGGGTCACCAAGATGGATGACGTCACCGTGCAGTTTGATTCAGCCAGATATGAAGAGATCAAGAAAGCTGTGACTGCATACCTCAAGGATGTGGGTTACAAACAGAAGGACATTGGGAGGGGCTGGTGGCGGAAACGAAGACTCATGGTCATCATGGTTCCGTGGCAGTGAGCTGCATGCAAGGGAGAGCTAGAATTTCGAAAAAAAAAAAGTGCTATGGCATCTATGATTTTGGTAGCGGCTGCGGAAGGATGATAGTTGTCACCGAGCCATTGCCTTTAAGGATTGATGCATTGTAATCAACATGTCAAGCATGTTTAGACAAAATTCAACAGGAACCGTTTTTTAGACTCCTTGCAGGATGTACCTGTGGTGCCAATCGCAGGACTTTCAGGCGGCAATGTCTATCCTGGATATGAACAATGCTGAAGTATATACATGATTATATATGGCATTATCAAGTAAACTCCGGGGAATATATTATAAAAATGGGTTTCACATGGCATCAGTTTGCAACTGCCGTATCTGTAGAAATGCAAACCTTAAAATGAAATCAAATTGCAAGGCAAACTGCGCGATGCTTCAAGGTTTGAATTGTCAAATGCTGCCTTTTGGGGACTGGGAGTGTATCTCCTCGATGTCAGGTGAAAATCTGACCTGCAAGTCCAGCGAGATGACATGGTATGCAGGTACCTCGGTACTGACCAAATCAAGGGGAGACCAAGACACCACTCTTGAGGTGTCTTAAGAAGTTAGATTCTAAAAGGCGACCACTAAACCTTGTTTGCAGTCATAATTGTCATGTTTTGTGTCTCACATTTTGTCCCCCTGTCCAATGCCCGAAGTCAACCGGTAGTCTGTGAACCCTGCTTTTACAAGTGCTGATTCGAATTGCATCGCCAGGTCATTCTGCTGTTGAAGCATTAGATTCTTTGGGCGAAATGAATCGTCCTGCAGCACCTGGGTTACAAGCTGGCTTTTTGTGGTAAGGAAAAATAGGGACTTGGAATAATGATATGTGTTGGTATGTATATAGACCTGCATATAGTGAGAATCATTTTGGGCTCATAGATGCGAAGAAGTTGCCTATCGCAATTAAACTTTGGCATCTTCACGGCCAAGATGGCCCATGCCCCCATGCTCACATTGAGACGAAATCCCCCTAGTCTGGAGGATCCCCAAGACTTCCTCAAAATTGAAGTGCTCACATTTAGTGACGTGGCATTTCAGAAAGTACAGCCACCTCGCCCGACCTCATTGTGGATAGTATGAGATTCCCATTTTGATCACATTTTGTAAGCGGACTTACAGTTTGGCGACTCATTCTAGATTCTAGTTCATCCAGTGGTCCAGACATATATCTATGATGAGACACTAGGATTCTACAACATCACAGCTCGATTCAGCTCAGCCTCACGGAGGAAAAGCCGTTGCGGCTGCCCATTCTAAAAGTGCATGACCATCCAGAAGTTGGTTGTGTCATCGTGGGTCGAGTAGAAACTGGGTCCGTCAGATCTGGTAACAAGGTAACTCAGCCGGAATGGAAAGTCGAGGAATGACTCAAGAAAGTCAAGCTAGAGAACTCTTTGTGCAAGGCCCCCAACCATGAGCCCTGACGCTTCCAGGGACATGGGAGAAAGAAATAATAGCAAAGGTTTGTTGGCTGAAAATAGAATCATTTTGAGAACATCCACGGTCATTTTGTGAGGACATCTCCGTGTCAATTGAGTTTGCAATGCTGGCCTTCAATGGTTGTTGTCCATTTTGTTTCATGCTGCACCCACTGTATTCTACAGTATTTTTCTTCAGCGCTGTGGCATGCTGGGGCCACAATCATCCTATTTGCAGCTGAGGTGATTTTCTCGCCTAGTGGTATCCTGCTTGCATTGAAGTGCTGTGAAGCTGTGATAAGCTGTGACTGTGAGCGATGTGTGGGTTAGATCTTTGGGGATATGTCGTTCCCAAAGCAGCTTCTTTGTTAGATGGCAGATCCGGTGACCTTCACGGCCACAGTTGGGGGCTTGGTGTACTGGAAGCACCTGCCGATCTCACATGTGGAGATGGCAGATATCCCTCCCCACTTGGGACAGGTCATTTGTTTTTTAGTTGGGGTTCTAAACTTCTCAGATATTTTTGAACTATCATCAAAAATGGTATGGGGATGTTTCTTGATGAAAATGATGATGGTCATGGGGATGACTATATGCTATAATCCTATCGTGTCTCAGCTATATCTCGAACAGAAGCAACCAACATCTACAAAATATAACATCCTAAGCCATAACATACAGGCAGCACCTCCGCTTTCATGTTAAGTTTTGGATCCCAAAAACTTCACGAAAATCATTTGTCACCATCAAGGACTGGTTGGGGATGTGAAGTCCGTCTTTCGTGCTGGGCAAAAAATCTCGGAGGCCAAGGGAGGCGACGTGGTCAGTGTCAACCTCGGCACCTCGGCGAAATAGCCGCCAAGCATGGAAGTTCTTGAGCACAGATGAAGCCATACATATAACATGTGGAAACATATCAATAAAGGTCTTGTGTAAAGGAGCTTGTATGCATTATATATGATCGTTGATATTGTTTGCTTGTGGAAGGCCAGTGCAGCTAGGTCTACATATACAGAGTTGATAGGATTCAAAAGTAGAAAGCTCTCTCCGTTGGTGCCATATGCGTGACCATCAGGAGCTATCATAATGAAGTTGTAAAACTTCAAAATATGTTATACATATATCATGTTTCATTTCACTGTGAAATTGATATGATATATATATATATATATTACATCAAGTTCGTTGGTCGAACTTGAGAATCTGATTCATGGAGCCTCAAGGCGGCGTAGAAGCTTGTGAGCTCCGCCGCGGCATGGTGGCTTCGAGTAGTTCAGATGCGGCTGCAGATGCTGAAACGTTCATAGCACAGGTGGATTGTTTGACAAGTTGGATGGTAGAATGGCGGGATATTCATGATGTTCATAGCAAATCATTTAGTTTTATCTGAAGAAAGTTCGGTTCGATCAATGGTTGGAACCACAATTCACAATCTGTTAATTGAAATTTCAGGATTTGCTGGGATCCTTGAAAGCATAGAATTTGCCTTTTACAAGTGCAGAAAGTTTTCGAGCATGGCAAGATTATCTTTGCTTTCACGACCATGCAGTAGATGCTGGAATGTGTTTGTTGTTTTTCAGGAGGCTGAGTTTTGTTTGTGAAACTTGGAGGGATGTCTTCAGTTGATGCACAAAGCAAAAGAACAAGATGTATATACTGAGATGAAATTGCAGCAACCAAAAGTGAATTATAGAACTCCCCTTTCCGGAACCTCTCCATATGAAATCTGGAATGATCAGGCTCACCCCCACAAAAAGTTCACTTGTTTCCCCCCTTCTCCACCCAAGAATCAATGAAATCATAGGAGACATTCGCACGTTTTACCTCTGCTTGACATGCGACAGGTGGTGGTTTTCGAACACCCTGGGCAGATTCGGCCTGGCTATTGCCCGGCCATCACCGTGCACACTAGCCAGGCAGGGTATCTTCAAAGCAAGAGGTCTCAGAGTTGAAAGCTTAGTTTCTGTGTTTCATTTGTTGCTGCCGCTTTGGTGCTTGAGGCTGCAGTTTGGAATGTGAAGATGGCAGTGCTTGTTCGTGTTGTTCGTCTTGCTCGTCTTGTTCTTTTTCGTTTTGTGTTCTTTGTGTTGTCCTTCTTCTTGTTATTGCCGCTCGCGCTCTTTTTACTCTTCTTGTTCTTCTTGTCATTGTTTTGTTTCTCGTTGTTTGCTTCCTTCGCTTTGCTCTTCTTGTTGCTCTTCTCTTTGTCTTCTTGCTTTTGTTGCTTCTTGTGTTTCCTATCTGTCCTTCTTCTTGTTATCATGATTACTCCGCTTATGCTTGTTCTTGTTATTATGGTTCTTTTCCTCTTCTTTTTCGTTCTTGTTTCTTTTGTCTTTTTCTTTTTCTTTCTTTATCTTCTTATTGCTTTTCTTTTTTCTCTTCTTCTTCTGCTGCTTCTTCGTCTTCTTCTCCTTTTCTTGTTTTTCGTTTTTGAAGCGTGATGCCATCTGCCAGGTGCCGTGTGAGTTCGAAGAACTCCTCAGCAGGGTGGATCGTCGCTTGGTTTCAGCCACGATACATCGGCAATTGTGTTGGTCTCCATTCCAGAATGTCTTTGAAAGAAAGCTCCACCGCAATACATTAAAGCATCATCGGAAGATAATTGAAGCTGCAAAGAGAGTGTCAGGATCCGCTTTGATATCTGGAGCATTTGGGATGTGTAGCCATGTTTTCTGAATTCTTCTGACATTTCAAAAGCTTGGCGGACAACGTTAGTGCCTCCCATTTCTACCTTTCTAGCAGATCCTTGCCACATCATTGAATTTAGGCTGTTGATGCTTCAAACTAAAAGGAAACAATTCACAAAGCACCAAGCATGATTTGTCTCAGCTGCTCAGACCCTGCTGCTTCATGGCAGACATTGAGAGAGCTGAGGTAAGACGGGAACCGATGCTGATGCTTGGCTTCATTGGAACATAGCCTAGTGATCACTTGAATCACCAAGGAGCAATTCAAAACAAGTGAAACCAATCAAAGGAACGTTTTCATGTCTGGGGGCAAGACTGGATCTGTGAAGCGTTGAAAGGCTGACTTCCGTCAGAGCTGCCGGGGTTTGGGTTTGGAAGGGTGTGGACTGTATCGATTCAATCCTTGCGAAGGTGATTTGACCGTCCCGGTTTTTCCACCACTTCCCAAACCCGGGTTGGCCCAAGGAAACCAATCCCGCGAGTGCCAAATCTGGGGAGATTGTCAAAGTGAAAATGTACCTTGGAAAGATGTCAGTTTTGAGCCACTGGATGAGATTTCCCACCAAAAACCATAAAAAAAGTTCCTAAATATTTAGGGCTGAGGTAGCTATGAGTGGGGGTTCATGGTATTTATGATTCATGATGTTTCAAGATGTGTGAGGATGTACTGCTTAGGTTCACCCAGACGTATTACTTGCACAAAGCACTTGGATCACATATCCTTGATAGCACCGGTTGAGCCCACTTCAGTTTTTTGGGACTCACCGACTGTGCTACGAGGAGACCGAGAAGCTTAGTTTGTGTGGAATCCTTCCAGGCCTATCCACCACTAGGCCAGTACCTGAACAAACTGCGGCAGGTCGATCTGGAAACGGCAATTCTATGGAACCCTAGTTTTGAGAGCAGTTGTTGTGTGCATCTAACGCTGGCATTTCGAAGTTGGTTTGAAATTATGCAAGTATAAAAGTTGATTCAGCACGTGACACGACAAAATCCATGTGGGAAGAAGGTTGTATTGGCATGCTGCACGGTTTGCAGTGCACACGCTGCAGAGTGTTGTTTGACTTTGACATCCAGTCGGTACGGTATGGGTTGATGTGATATCCATCTATATTTGTCGCAGTGGGTTGATTGCTGAAATAAATGTAAACAAAACTTGCTGGTAGCATTCCATCATTGTTCGGTACTCAAACTCCTTGCTGTGTCTTCAGCCACCCTGATGCTACATGGATAACGAAAGATACTTTGTAGCCTGGTGCCTAGCAGTAGGCCTCGTTGGATCATTGGCTTTCCCAGCACAGACGGAAGCAGACCAAATGATTGAATATGGCTCTTCATCCTGGAAATTAGTCCCTTACTTCGCTCAATATTCAGTGTTCTTTGTGTTGGTGAGATAAGTGCTGCTGCAACAAAAGGCAGTAGACACCCGGACCCCGCAAGATGAATCTTGCTAAGAATACTATATTAAGATATATATTGTTAATACTGTCTCCACCACTGCAGGTCCCCCGGTTGGGGATTGATTTTCTGATTCGCCAATATAATTTGTTGGCGACCCTGCCTAACGCATGAGGTAGCTTCTCCATCCCAAAAGTTTCAGGTGATCTCAGGCAATGCATCCCAACTCCCAACGGCCCAACGGAGGACGCTTCGCGATCCGCGACCATGGCAAATTGGTGGGCGTTGGAGTCATCAAAGAGGTGACGAAACGGCGTCTGGGACGGCAAGGAATTGATGGAATAGATGTGAGTTGGTCCCAAGTTTGGGTCTAGTGTTGAGCTATGTATGTTGAGCTGCTGTACTTTTGGGCCTTTTAAGTTCAATATGTTTAGGGTACAAATTCAATATAATTAAATTCAACACATCCTGTTGAATTTGCACCCCTGTGTTCCTACATATTCAGTAACTGCGCCGGAATCATCCCACCCAGGCCTGTTCCAAAACCGAAGAGTGAAAATCAATATTTCGACTGAGAGCTTTGACCTACGAAGCACCAGAAAAAAAGACGAGTGCTGCGGACCGCTGGGATGGTAGCTAGCTTTGTTGTATCAGTGGGTTGACTGAGACAAAGAAACATATTTTATTACATGTGTTACTTAGGATATTCCATGCTGTTCATGTTGTTTGATGTTTGTTTTGGTGGTAGTCAGTACCTGATCAGTTGTCTTGATTATGCAAAAAAGAATGCAATATTTTTTCCAACGGTTTCACTGTTCATCCGAGGTGTGGAGAAGCGAAAGGCTCCCAATTCACGGCGTACCATCTCTACCTTTTGCACGGTAGGACCGAATGGCAAGCCGTCCTTTACAGTGCCTTGGACGTCGGCAAAGCTGTGCTGGGATTCAAGCTGATGACTTGTTGACCCTGAAGACTTGCGAGTTGTTGGTCTTGTTGTTTTACTTTTCTTTGTGGGGTTGTTAACCCTGAAAACCCTCGAAAAAGATAGATCTGAAATTGGCACAGTTGGAAAGAGGGGGTTCTTGAAAAGCCACAATTCTGAAAGTTCAGGGGTGTGCCTGCTTCAAGAAAGTGTTAGGGTGTTCTTGATGAAAGATCATCAAAGATGGATGCTGAAAGTGATGCATCCAAACCACTTGGCAAACTCATGTAAGATAAAAATGGTTGGTGAAACCCTTCACCCTTACCACGAACAAACGGACCTTCGCTTCAATCTGGGCAAGTTGTCGCAGCTGAAAAATTTGAAAGAGGCAACAAGACCCAGGCCCTAGGGCCTCTCAGGCATAAAGGCACCAGACTTCGAAGCAATAAACTGGGTAAGTACACAGTTACCTGGACCATCAAAAGTATTTCGAAATTTTGCACGTTTTGATTTTCTGCCCGGTTCCTACGATAAAGGTCGGTTTGCTCGGTTTGTTTGTTTCTGCCCGAGTTTTGCTCGGTTTGTTTGCTATGCATAGTTCTAATGCAAAAAAAACTTGATGCCATAGTGATGCCACGATACATATTTTACTCAGAAGATGGTGGCAGAGGATTGAAGGTTTGAAGATTCCCTGCGAATGGATCATGATGGCACCATCATGACCTGCCGAAAACGGTGCCCACGGTTTCACTGAGGAACTCTATACCCTTTCCCATTTGAGACATCCAGAGACTCAGGACTTTTCGGTACCAAAAAGATATCATCAAAAAAGGATGTGTGGATGTCATTTTATGACGATCAAAGGATTATAGATGGTGTGGTTTGAATAGGGAACTTTCATGGAACATTTGGTCGCTTGCACAGCGCCACACGGGGCATGCAGTATGGATCTATTTTGCAATTAAATCGATTTTTCCCAAATGGCTCTTTTGAAAAGAGATTCGCTCTAATTGGGCAGATACTTGAAATGGGTGAATCATTTGGACTTCGATACATTCTCAGCACCTTTCCCTCCACACTTTCACCCCCTTTCCATTGCGTTCTGATTGTGAAGGAGCCATACTCCTTGGTTCTGTTGAAATTGCATACTGGCCGCACCCATCAGATCCGCTGCTTGTCCAAAGGCCTAAGGGGCGCGTAGCGGAAAGGGCACATGCCTCTTTGGTGTCGGTGACGTTTGAAAAAAAAATGATGCCATTGTTGTGATTCCCGCGGCGTGTTCCTACTTGTATTGTTTCAATGTCAAGATGATGTCACTTAAGGCCTTGGCACCAGGGCTTGGGAGGACTTGATGTTTTGTGAAAGCTTTTTGCGCGGTGTCATGTACTTTTTGCCCGCATGGTTTGTTGAAAAGCTAAGGAGTACACATGCTTTCGATTGGGCATCCACTAGTCACTGCCTCTTGGTGATAATTGGTGAGGAAATGCGAGGAAGGTATTTCATGAACAAATTAATGCGAATCTCATTGCATGGAGCATATCGCATACAAACCTACCATGACCAATGACCTGAATAATCAAGGCATAGCTCACTCAATGATTCTTGAATCCATCCCACGAGACACGATTGACAAATCAATGCCTAAATGATGGAAGCGCCTGAGTGGTTTAATTGTTGTGCTAGTGGAGATGCTTGTCTTCACTACCCAGACCCAGGCCCAGCTAAATCATTTTGATCTTTTGTTACCACCCTTGAAACTGGTTTCAGAACGAACCTTGTAACAATTTCTACGGCCTTCCCCGGTCCAGGATTCGAAGTATGCGGAGGAACATTTGGCCACCGACAAGACCTGGTGTCCCCGCAACTTCCTCCACACCTATCGTTTAGCGTCCCTCCGCTACCATCAGAGGGGCGGAAAAGGTGAAGCCTGTTCCAACTTTTCTGGGGCAAAAGGGAGGCAATTTGAAGTGCAGATGTCTTTTAAATTGTGGGAGGTCAGTCCTCAATTCTTTTCAGTTCCATCAAGTCGTTTGGGAAAGTAAAATTAGAATCCTATGAAAACCAGAAAATTGGTCTGATGATAGCAGAGGAGATATAAACGAAAGTTTTTGAACATGTTGATCAACATATCTTGGTTGAAGGCTTGAAGCGTTTGAGGCCCCTTGAAGTTTCCGAAACACATGCCCTCCATTCCGCAAGGTTTCGTGATGTGCCCAGCGAGGAAGAACTCGAAGAAGATGGCTTTGGAGCAGTACAGGAGCCCGAAATACATACGTATAATATGCATTTACCTTTCATTTGTTCATATGGCAAGCATTTCATGCGTCACAGTTTTTTTTGAAATGTTTCAAGCATCGAATTGGGCACAGGATTTTGTCCATCAAAGTGTCAGGGTTTCACCTAAAGCATCCTTGTCAATCAAGGAATGGTCAATGTAGGAAGGTCTTGAGGAGCATCCATACACATCCCCCCAACATTGCAATGTAGCAATCTTGAAAAAACCATGAACCAAACAACCATCTCATCAGCCAATTTGGTGACTCGATAGGAGTTGGTGACTCCTTTGCCTAATGACTTGCAAGAAACCCTCCGAAGTCTCGAACCTATCGATGAGACCTCACGGAAACATTGGGAGGACGCCAGGGGTAAATTCCACTGTGTTCTTGCAGAAAACTGGGATGAGAATATCTTGTAGTGGCAGAGGTTGGTGCAAAAAGTCTCGGGGTGATTGGATGATGTTGACCCGACAATGGCTTCAAGCATTTCTTTGTATTCAGTTGAGTGAACGGGGTAACCAGATCAGGTTATCAAAACGTCATGTACCTAAGCGTGGAGGCAGAATATAAGTAAGCTTCCCCCAAGGCATAGTGGCACCAAGAGTTGGAAACCCACTCAGAGTTTCAATCGGTTCTAGAAAAACATATGTGCAACGATCAATCTTGCCGGCCCTTGACGCAGGGACATTATTGCATATAGTGTGATTTTAGTTTGATTTATTCACGCATTATTAATAGTGTAAAATACATGGATGGCTCTCTTGGTTACACTTACACTTCAGCCTTTTTCTTGATTTCAAGCTTCCTCTCGTCATTCTTTTGTCGCCAAAATTCTGTTGTTTCGTATCTTGATTTGAAATGGCATGAGGTGTTTGGATTGCCGTCATGATTACATCTGTACTGCAGTTGCCAAGGTTTATCATGATTGAATTACATAGATTAATAATTTCATGTGGGTACATCAACTACTATGTACATATACTCTGTACATCATGGGTTGTTGATTGCGATCATATTATCTCATGTTATTTCAAGTGTTCTTTTATCAGAAACATTCCATATAAATGATGATTACTGTCACCACTATGTCAGTGCTTTATATTGAGTGAGTGGTTCACACTGAATCGTAGTTTGAATCCTGCAATGTACCAAGCCATTTGCTTTGTTTTTTAGACTAAGCATATCTCTGTTCACTTTCGCCCCATGTTGCATGAAGAAATTGAAAATATGATAATATATAGATTTGGCTTCAGGATTGGTGTGCGGGAGATGCTGCTCAACTTCAACCCTTCGAAAAGTATTTGGAAGATGTTCCTGAGTAGAGCTCATGTTATCCTATAGCTGATGGTGGTTCAGACATTGATTTGCAGATCACCAAGCGGAAAAAAGAGGGTTGCTCACGCATGGTGCTGTGTGAGCAATGTATGGTGTGATACTGAAATTGCAGAACCTTTCTGAAGCTGTGAAGTTCAGCGCATTAATGGAGCTTTCATTCATACAGAGACCCAATATGGTGTTTGCAATTTCGAGGTTGCAGTTTTACAGTCTTACAACCCCAGTATGCACTTCAAGATGCACCACTATTAGCACAACAGAGCGTGTTCATAGACGAATCATACAGTACATGATGCACGAAGTAACTGAATGCTGAAGCTTTAAGCTTGACATCGCATGGGAATCCATACCAAAGATAAAGAGACAAACGCGGAAGTGAAGAAATGTCAGTTGCTTTGTGCAGTCAGGCACCACAAGGGATTTTTTCGCATTTGAAATATGGATGTAGGGTGGGCATCATGTACACCTCATAAAGACTGATTTTTTTGACAATGCACTCTGTTTGCAAGTGTTCCCCTTCTAAGCATGTAGTTCACAAAAGTTTGTCCAACCGCATGTGACCATATGCATCATTTTCAGGTTTTGATGATTTGTTGTTATCGACCCATATGATCATCATATCATACAGTGTTATCCTTCTTCCTGTATCCCTGTATCATGTTCACATGTTCACTCTTGTTGTTCTCGTGTTGAGGACGGTCATTCATGCCATAGTGAAGTGTGGTGGTTATCAACACCAATTTCGGTGACCATTGCTGAAAGAGTCAGCAACTATATCTCCAAAGGATTACATCCTTGTTTGCTTTTTGAAAACTGTATTCGGTATTCACCAAATCAAAACAAAGCCACCAATGTGCTCCTCAAGCACAGCAACACTTCCAGCGAAGATACGATATCTACAGCTGTTTGGCAACGTGAAATCCTTTTTGGGATGTTGCTTCACTGGCCAAGTCATTTCCCCCCAGCTTGTTGAGCCGCATCTCCGTTTTACATATTTCCAAGGCGATATTTAGTGGCACGGCGCTTCAAGGCCAAGTAGGGATCTCTTGCGTGTTGCTCTTTGGTTTCTCATTTCTTCTAGATTGTAGTCATGTTTCTACACATTGGAAGCAACGTTTTCAGTATGGGATCAACCGGCTGGTATGCTTGGTCACACCTTTCCAGCCTTTCAAATTCAGCATTTGCATGCATGTGTTGCATATATATATATATAGATGCTGTTTGCCAAATAAGTGAGCAGCTGTCAGAGCATGATTACGCTGGAGAAGTTTGGTTGGAAGCAATAGAAGCTCATCACATCTACGGTCTCGAAACGGATTTTGCCAGAAACAATGCAGCAACGGCAACTCAGTCAATTCATTTCTGATTGAGGATGAACATGGATAAAAGCTGAGAAAAGTTGTTCAATTTTCAGGTACTGTACACCAACCTAAATATGTCGAAACATGCCTGCCTAATGTTTGGATGGCCAGGGTGAGGTATCATTTTTACCCTCTCTCCTTGAAAGCCTACGTCGAGTCCAAGAATCCTGGCCCAGGCCAGGTTCATGGAGCGGGATAATGGTGAAGCAGGTTTTACTCGTTGTGTGTTGAGCGATTTAAGTTTGGAATCATTTAAAGGTTTTTGTTTGGAAAGAATGTCACCCTTGACTCTTGACACAATTTATACTTTGTGGTGACCATGCCTGTACAATTGATGATGAATTTCGGAGTGCCCTGACATGCCCTGATGATGATGATTTTAGGAAACGCCTCATGTTCTTCTTGGGATTGATTGTTTCCGTGGAGTGTACCGTGTGTTTTTGGGGATTTCACCACCAAAACGGACCCGGACCGTCATGAATTTCATAGAAGTTTAGTTTTTGCAAATCTGCATGGAAGGTCCAGGAAACTAAGAGCTACAAAATACCGTTTGATTTGTGGTTTCTTATGGTTTTCCACCAAATATATTTGAAGGGGAGAAAAACCTGGTCAATGAACCAACCAGTTGGGGGATTTCTTCGCAGCGGTTGGATCAACACAAACCGGGAGAGTCCCGGTTGGAGATGAGCTTTGCAGGTGCTTTCGGTGGAGGATGAGGGATGAATTATTGGATATTTGGATACACCCAATGCAATCACATAAGCACTGTATGTTATTTATATATTGAGATAGCGTGTGTATTTCAAATGTTTTCTTTCCTGTTTCACATGTTTATATTTCAATACTAGGATTCAAACAAGACATTAGAACAAATTGACTCAAGGCTTGGCTCGACACCCTTGTGATCTTTGAAGTTTGGCTCGGCACAGTGTTGCGCTGTCGCGAGTGGACCCTGTGAGTTGGGTCTGTGGCTCTCATGGAGGAAGCTCAGACTCAGACACGTCCAGAAGGCGTGGAGGATTGGTTTCAGGTGCTGCCAAACTTGTTTCTCGGCCACGTGAAAGAACGGAATTGTGACTTTATGAATTTCACTCAGTCTACATGTTTTTGTGTACAAGAGGATATGCACAGAACATATTTCATATCAAAGAATCTGTTTATGAAAAACATATTTATATATAATATCTATATTGATCTTCAGAATATGGAAAGGTTAGATCCATGGAATCAACTGTCCAAGGTGGGCCTCGGAAGATTGGGAGGTAGCCTTGGCTCGGCCCTTGGCAAGACTGACGCATTGCCGTTGTCCCTGGGGTGGTCACCTGATTCGTTTTGAAATCAAGGATGTGCCTCGGTTGATTTGGCTTGAAGTCTCGTTGAAGACTTTAAAGGGGCTATAACGAGGTCTTAATAAACAAAGGGGACGAGGTGATTTGTGAAAGTTTGGGAAATAGTTTTGGGTGATATGAATGGTTGATATCTTTAAAGCAAACCCTTGTCGAAACTTTGAGATGTTGTCAGGCCTCCAGCCTTTTCCCATCCACTCCACTGCGATCAACACATTCTCACCATCCAGGTTATCATTGAAAACCCTCCGGAGAAGACAGGGCAGATCATTGTAAGACCAGAGGTACGAGCAGCTTATCATGAAGCTTGGACCTGAATGGTATTAAGATGCAGCCATCCCCACCTTCGGTGATGACAAACAGACGGACAGCGAGACTTATAACTATACAAATAGCTTCTCACATGGTCTTTGGACGGACCGACAAGGAAACCAAATTGAATTAGATTTAATCTTGTCATGCACACTTAACGGATGTATCAATTATTAATATAGATGTAACATGTTTTAATATGTGCATGATGATCTCTGTATATCATGACATCACAGAACAAACGGTCCATAGATATTGTCCCCAGCGGTATTTGCGGGTCGATCAGATTGCAGGAAATTGCAACAAGCAAGAATGAGTGCTTTTATCATGTTATATGCCCTGCTATGGAATCGCATTGCTGTTCCTGAAACTGAACCTTTTGGGGCCTGCTGGAAGATGAGTTGTTTTTAAAAAAGGGTTCTGTTCTGCTTCCATGTTTGTTGGAAAAAGAGTAGACTTGCTGATTGAAATTGACCGCCAGATAAAGGCAGATTCACTGCATGATTGCATTACTTTGGCCCTAACTATCCTGAAATCAGCACCTTCTGGAAGGGATAGATTGTGAGTTCTCATGCTGGAAGGCAAACTTATCACTTGGATTAGTTACTTTTACCGTTGCCAGACAGATGGGATTTGGCTTTCGGGCCCCTATTAGTGACACGTATTGACACCATTGCCGGATTTCTCCCATCAACGGTATCGCCCTGCGGTTTTGCTTGAGGATCGGATTCCTTTGACTGGCACCAAGATGATTTGTGAATCGTTTTTTCAACCAGGGGAAGCAACTCTCAAAGGCTTCAAACTTGTGTGATTCACAGTTTGGCAAACATGTCTGGATGGTTTGTGCCTTTGGATGGGTTTTTTTGCAACAGCGTTTGACGGCTTTTGTTTTCTGTAATTCTGGGGCGTGAAGCCCTGAGCAGGTCAAACTTCTACAAAATTGATGCGCTTATGCCCCTTGCTTGCACTTGTGTGGAAGGCACCGGGTTTGCAGTTTGAAGACTCGGAAGTTTAACATTCACTGATGATAGATGCACAACGCTGAATTCAGAAAGGTTGCAGCCAACAGCAACAAATGACTGGTGGTAGGATGGGAAGCCCAAGGATGTTCTAAGAGATGTTTGAGATGCCCTTGGTTCAGGTATGGATCCAACTAGGCACCAACCCTTCAGGTTGACTTCCCAAGCTACCCATTGGCCATGACCAATATTGGAACCTGATTGCTAACCCCAACCGAGGTGCGGTTCTTTTTGGTGATTTGGGCGGCAGCAGCGTGACGCATTTTTTCCACGATTGCCATAGCCTTACCTCCATTCACCAGAAGATTCGTCGCGACTATCCGTTGGAGGGGGATTGTGCACTAGCTTTTTGGCAGGAAAAAAAGCCCCACGAAACTCGGTGAAATTGTGAGGATTTGGAGGTGCATACCCTGAAGGCCGCAAACCAAAAGAGAACATCTCTGTTTGTGTAAGAAGTGACTGAACATATTACATCAAAATATCCTTGCCTTATTGGCAAACGGTGATCCGATTTATCCCGATCTGTGGGCACATTCACTGAAGGGGAGCCAAATGTGTCTTTTCGCCAAGGGGCTTAAGACTTTATCCAAGTTCATCTTTGTAAAGCCCTGAGTCAGGCCGTACCCATTTTGTTTTCTGTATGATACGGTATTGAGGTAGACACCACCCAGTCAATAGCTCCGCTCATTTAGATTGTTCCATGTTGCCCCGTGGTTGATCCTGCTGTGGCGTCCAGCCAAGCATTGGCGAGGAAGGTATCTTTATGATAAGACCAACGGACAAAGCCTTGGCCAAGACCTTCGATGTCTTTGCTGTCTTGCGATTGCCAGAGGATGGCCGATTCAAACTGATTTATTTAAAAAAATGATCATTACATTGTTGTCCAAGCACCGAGCTGCAGAGTCTTCTTAGAGAGTCTCCTGCAACTGTTGCACCATGACAACTCGGATGTATCACTACAGGAACTGTCGGAGTCAGAAAGAAAGATTTCTGCTGATACGGCTCGCCCAATGGGCCAAGTTTCTATATGAACATATACTGCTGAATTACCTAAATTGCCTTTGGCAGTTTCCGTCAGCTCAATAAACGGAAGGCATGATTCAGCATGATATTGTTGGACAAAATCCTGTAGCTTGAACCAATGCAACAAACTGATGGTATAATTTGCCACAGCAACAAGCGCCACATTTTGTAATTATCCCCCATGCTTTCTGATATATTCCCCCCTTACGGCTGCCCAACATATTTTCCGTTTCTTGCGAGGACAAGTTTGCCTCGTGGGCCACCTTTCAATTCAGGACCTGGACGGTGTTGGATGACTCCGGGATGTTTGACCAGGTGTCGCAGCCTGTTGATGTTGGGAATTAAGCGAACTGACTTGTGGCGCCCTCATTTTAATATGCACCGATAGAAATCTATCTATGGATACACTCACCGGTTGTATTGTCTAACTGCATTTGTCCAATAAGTGGTCTCAAAGGACTTCTTCCCAAATGATGGCTAGAGCGAGAATCTTTGTTGAAGACTCTAGAAACAGCATGATTGTAGAGTAGATTGCTGAATTCTGTACACAGTCTGTCAATGTGCCGAGGATGGGATGAATCTTTTGAAAGACACTAGACTCACTGATGCGCTCTGAGATACCCATACTTGCAAGAAGAGATTAGATGGCTATGTGGGCCATCAGCCACTCGAAATCAACTTTTCCTGCAAGGGCATCCAAACTACTCCAAGGTAAAAACAAGAGAGAGAAATTCTCAGATTGAAGTTGATTTGAAATATCATAGTTGCACCAAACCGCATGATTCTCCCGAAATAGAAGTCCTTACAATCTTGTAATTACACCTATGTCAACCTCAACCTCAGAGTATGTTGAGACGGTCATCCATGAAAATTGAAGCCCTGCAGGACCCTGCTGGCAATTGCACATAAGACGGTCCAGTCACTCACAAATTGGTTTAACTTGGGGCCGTATGTTAAACCAGTTTGGTTTTGGCAAAATTGCATCTATGACAAGGAAAGCAGTCTGGATAAGGTATACATTAAGTGATAGATATAGTCAAATTTATTTGTTCACGAATGCTGTGTCAAAATTGTCCCGCAATTAGAGCATGTAACGTTGTTGTCCGGAAGATAGCATCAAGATTTTCAATTTGTTGGACATTTTGGGAAACAAAACGAATTTGAGCCGCTGGGTTTTGAAGTTTCTCTCAGAAGGCCACGTATTGATTGAGTTTGCGCCTGCCATTGTGTTTGATGTCGATGCCAGTGATGCTAGTACCCAAGTCACCTTTGTTTGATTATTGTTTCATGGGAAAGGGCAGGCAAAGAGAAGATGGAAACCTTAAGTAAGTGGAGGTATAGGAAATTAAGTGTTGATTTTCCTTTTTCAGTGGACGATGTTGATTTCAAATGCGCCGATACCGGTAGAGAAAACTGCCGAGGTGGATGTTAAATCGTCCTGGCATTGAAAAACTACGAGCGCTGGACCAGAATTTCTATGTTATCCTTCAAATGCAAAGCTTTGGACGAGGACCTTGGGCCGAAGCAGAATACGCATGTGGATGAAAAACGGTGCTTTTGGGGGAAAAAAACGGTACAGGTCAGGTGTGGTGGCACAAGAGTGGCTTCTTCTTTGTGTCAGATCGGTATTGGTGGAAACTGAATGACAGTGACAAATTTTCGGGGAAGATGTCGGCTTTGGAGGCCCAACTGCTTCAGCTTAGCAAGATAGCACTTATTGGAATCTGATCACTCCTTTTTAGACATGGAACCTGAATTGAATCATCCCAAGGAGTTGGACAATCGTTTGAACCAAGCTTCAAACCTCCATTGGTTGAGGGAAGCCAGCTGTTTTCCGGTCAAATGTTTGGGCCGTTGATCCGTTTCAGGATTTCCCTTGATCCCTGCGGATCAAAGCGACTCCATTGTAACCATCGACGCTGGTGAAGAATTGGGATATCCGCACTGGAAGAGGTTTGAGAGCGACCGGTTTCGCATGCCTCAATATATGAAGTGTTTCTTGAATGAAAAAGCCGGTCACAAACGTTGATAAAACGGTTTTGTCCAGTAGTTTGTTCTGCCATTTTCTACTACAAGTTGGCAGCGAAATAGCTGGGTACTGCTGAGGGTATCTAAAATGTTGAATCCTTTCCCAGGGGAGCCAAGTGGCTACTACATTCTGAGGCTCTAAGCGCATGTCATATATATACATACAATTTAACTTTTATACACATATATATATAATGATCAATGTATTAAATCTCAATATATATATATATATATACTCGCCTTCAGCCACCGGCTGGACTCCTTGAGACGGCGATGGAGAGATATATATATACTAAACCTACATATATATATATATATATATGTATTGCACATGCGTTGGATCATGATTCACATGGTGACCGCTCTTGTGAGGTTTTTGTGCGGCCCTGGGCCTTTCTCTCGATGCTTTCGAATATTTGGACAGCCGCAAGTTGGTCCCCTACCAGCACCGCACCTGAAATGGTAGGCGTTGATGGGCGAAGTTTTTTTGAATAGCCATGGTGACAAGCATGTGGTTGAGGCGATATATAAATCAATATGAATGTGTACATTTGTTGCATGAAAAGATCTGCATGTGCATAGGTGCGAAATATGTACTTTGTATAGATGGCTGGATGGATCTATGGGTAGGTAACTGGATGATTAGGGAACTTGATAGATGGACAGACATATACAGATTTTGACAAGTTGAGTGGTTCATTATGACTGAAGCGCTTTCTTATTGTCACAAGATGTCACATGTATGCGCATTGTGGAACACGAGTTGTGCACTTGCATGCTAGAAGCCAAGCCCGAGAGTGAGAGAAGGAGACTACCTTACATGTGCATGAATTGATGTAAATATACTTAAAGCAATGTACCGACATACCAAATCTATCATCACATACCTATATTCAGAATGATTTTCATTACAGTTTGCATGGTGATTACGTTTCGATACTTCTGATTACCTCAAAACTTCTGAACCCAGGTGCGTTCTTCGTCGCAGTGACTGGGAGGCGTTGAAGCCAAGTTTCTTGGAGGTGCCTTGGTCCTGGGGATGGGCATGGAAGTGTGATTCTAGCCTGTCTCTTAGATTATTTACTCAAATTCTAATTCCAAAATCACGAACACATTGTTATACATAATACATATATTATCACATTATTTTTTCGATCTTTTGATACTACTATCACATTGTATTTGCCTTGCTGTTGCGATGTGACTATTATCAGCTACCAAGTATCATTACGAACCAAATGTCAGTTGCCAAGACATCAACTGTGTGTCTTGTACCAGTGCCAAAAGCAGAAAGGAAAAACACTTCAACTTATAGGACATCAGTTGGTTGATCCCCTGTTGATGGTGGCCACCGGGCAACCTTTAGAGGTCTTCCGTTTGGCCAAGACAGCCTACCGCCGTGCCAACAGTGGCACCGTGGCTCCTGGCATCCAAGCTGGTGTGGAGGCCAGATACATACCGGATGCTGATATGGAACCACGGGAGCTGCTTGAACACAAGAGGAAAACGAAACCAGAGGCTGCCTGCAACATAAGACAAGCATAGCAATTGAAAGTTCTTTAAGGATCCCTAGGAATTACATCTACTTAGAATAGATGATACAGGAAAAGTCTTGAGATTAGACTGGATGGTCTTAATTGTAATTAGGAAAAAATGTGCTACGTAGTGCAAATTGAGTTACGCCATGTACAGTATTTGTTTCTTGCTGTGGCTAGCTTGCTGATAGCTTAATTACTGTAGTCTTTTTCTGTGTAGAAGTTGGGGAGGCCAGGGAGGTTGAGCCGCACGTGGATTATTGCCGTTATTGCAAAGATACCACCACACATTGAAACGCTTGCAACATTTCGCAAAACTAGCGTGAGGCCCTAATTGTCTAGTGCCTCAATGCGCTTGAAGCATCATTTTGTAGGTTCTGACCAGACCACTTCAGAGTATTTGATTGATATGGGTATGTCAAATTCCAACTAAATGGATTTAAATGCGGAAATCGTCTTATCTCCTATTGATTCATATTCCAAGTTCCAACTGTGTTGCTCCCAATGTGTCCCCTCCCACTCTCTACTTTGCAAGTTGAATACAGCAAAAATATGCTGAGGATTGGATTGCTCTGGGGTTTTTATAATAGTCCTTCCTGGTTCCACTTCAATTGCCGGATTTTGCCACGGTCGCGAATGATGTGACTGAGGACTGACCCTTGGAATCAGCATGCGACGCCGCTGGTGGTACGGAAGACCTTTCTGGACCTGGAGGAGCCGGGGCATCGCCCCGCCCGACGGCCGCGGACCACCAAGTTTTGACCACATCAGCTGTTCAGCCATTTTGCCACAGTGTGGTTGAAAGGTGGGAGAGAGATGAACCACAAAAAAAAGATGAGATGAAAGGTGATATACAACTATGAGATGCAGTGGGATTTATAAAATTGGAAAGAGTTAGTGAAAGAATCTCAAAATGTCCAGGTGATAGAGTGATGGGCATCCAACACAAGAGTCCAGAAAAACTCCCCACATTTCAGCAAAACAATCCACCGGTCCGGTGGTGTTGAAGTCTGCTGCAGAGGTTGGGCATGGTGGGTCAGGTGAGAACAGTCTTTCTTTTGTGGATGTGTTTGATGCCAATGTAACTGCACTTGGTTTTCGCATAGCCGCCCCATCTTTGCGGAAGAATTGGGAGCGCTTCCCAGAGGGTCGGGCCAGGCGGATTTGACGGTTGACATGACAGGTGCCTGATTTGGTAGATTATTTCTTCATTTTTCTTCATTAAGTTGCAACAAAAAAATGTGGACAACTCGTCTTGGAGTCATGTCGAGTCCGTCTGGCATTCGTGTTATAGCTCCATGGCTTTTGTCAACTCCGTGCGATGACATTGTAGCGCTCCCAATGACATTGGTCTCTACAATGCAGCAAATTCGATTCGTAAAGGTTCCCTTCCACCCGGGGAGGATTCCTTGCATGTAGGCTTGTACAGGATCCCAGGTCCTTGGGGTTCCTGGGTGAGAAAAATATAATACTGATGACTATACGTATATACGTATATTTACATGCATATCATGGATATGTATGGATATGTGATGTTCGTTTTAGCAGATGTGTTTGTTGCTGCTTCCTGGAACTGAATTTTAGGAGGTTAGCATTGATACACATAAGAACCTTTGAAATTTGTAAGAAGAGTTGGAGAGAGAAACTATACTCGAACTTGCTTCACACCCAGGCTTTGTTGGACCCATGGATTTGCGACTAGTGAAGTCTTGGCTCACAATTTGGCGTTCTCGCCGCCTAGCCTGTGTTTCCCGTGGTGTTTTTTTTAACCTGTGTGGCAAGGAGGATGCGACAAGGCCTCTATTGGTTGCACCAGTACAGCCCCAGCCGCACCTTCGTTGCTCAACAGGGGGAAGTAGGAAGCTGTTCGTGGGAACAAAGCATGACAGCCCATGAGGATGGACTGAACTCGGCCATTTGCTGAGCCATGCCGAATTTCCAGCTGAAAGTGATGCTTAGACCCTAATAGAATTCACACGAAATGAATAACATGACCTGGTTGCCAATCGCAAGTCCAAGGATCAAAATGTATCCCCTCAGAAGTTGCTGCATAAAATCAGTGGCATAACTCTGAACCCGATGCATGATGTAGTTCTACAATGAAAAACGCATAAAAATGCTCTGTTTTCCAGCTCCATACCAATGCCGAACCCGACAACCATTGTTGTCTATCAATATGGTGGTATCATCATTTTGTCTTTGCTGTTGCATCTTTAGACACATGGCAGTCGAAACCAACTGAATTTATCCTTTTTGATTTTCAAAAAGTCATATACTTTATCTATATAATTCTATATATCTTTTTTATACTGTACATCTTTGGACTCCCAAATCCTAGATTCTCCCTTGGCCCTTCAAAGGATTTTGGATATATATAGTATAAAAACACAAGGCCGCAAGTTCCTTCCATCCCTTTAAAGCACTCAAGGCGATGCACAGTGTACAGATGTTTGTCCCAAGGTGCAGATTAGTTGCCCAAGCCACCTCCAAACCTCTTCTTGTCCAATGTCAACTGCATAGAAAAAGATTGGAACCTGGCAGCCGAAAGCACAGATTCTGCAATTGATGCCGCAGTTGGGTTGCAAATTTCCCAAAGGTTTGAAGATTGTGAGAATGTATTGGAAAATCCTGCAATGCTTCACTTAGCGCATTTATTTTGCGCTTGAGGGGATTAGTTTCAATATGTTTCAATAGTGGTCAATGGCCCAGGTGCCCAGTGCCCCATGGCGGAAGGGCTAAAGCGAAAATGGCCACTAGGTGGGGTCCGGAAGGAACGGTTCGAGATATGATTGACCATTGTGCTTCATGCACTTTACCATGAACACCTGCATACTGCACTGATAGCATGAATACCTTCAAATATCAGGACTTGGGTTTGATTCCTTTCCAAAACTTTTTGTCACTCTAGTTCTTGGTCAAAAGCCAGGTTTTTTGCAAAACCTATATGAGGTTTCAACAAAAGTGTTGTTGTTTGTTAATCTGTCAAACGCCCCACCTAGGCACACCTGATGAGCCGCTTTCAAGGCGGACCAGAAGCCGCCAAGACAGGACTTTTTTTACAGCCAGAAAGCAACGTTAAATTGATCCAGGAAGGTTTCTTCTGCAGGCAAGTTGACTGAAACACCTCCGGTGTAATCATGGGACCTCGAATCTTCAGAAATTTCTCCCAAGAAAAAAAAAGAATTTGCAGATCTTCAGCCTTAAAATCTCGGTGCGGAAAGATAGCAACATGCAAACAAAACAGAAATAATCATGCGCATCAAAAATGGACATTTCCATGAAAATTCTTGGTGGAGGCGGATTCGAGGCAAGATGTCGGTGACAGAGGTGCCGTGGGGGCATTGCTGGAGTGCAGTAGCCTACAACGGGAGATTGCACTGATTCAGTGATTCTTGGAATGAACTCAATCTCGCTAGTTCAACCATTGAAGAGCGGGTATTGATGTTGACCCAAAATGATTTTGTATAACTTGGGGAATGATTCAAAACGGTGCAGCTACTGATCCTTGGTTTCAGGCCTGGGGAAGTCTTATTCTTGGTGGGGATGAACTCGGACAGGTATGACCCAAAGGGATGGAAATGTAAACCACTTTTTTTGGAAACATAGTGAATGACATAGTCATGTTGATCTTCTCTTGATAAGTTAAAGCTGCTTGTCTCTACATGTCTCTACCATTTGCAGGCCGAAATATACTCCTCTTGGAATTGTTCTTCCATACATTTGCTAGGGAATTATTGTGTATTTCTGAACATGCAATATTGGGCATGATGATTCGTGCATCCTCCAAAATTAGATTCGACAAGGTTGTGCCCATCACGGCCCACCAGGTGGAGGCAACTTCAAGTGCAAGGCTGGACGATCCATGATTTTCACCCCAAACTTGACAAGCCTGCATGTGCCATACCAAGCGGGGATGTTGCAAAAACGAAGCAGAAACCATCATCATCATCATCATCATCATCATCATCATCATCATCATCATCAATTTTGTTGTGGGACTTGTCAAAGCTAAGTCCTTCATTTGGGGAAAGCCCGGTAGTGGATTCAAAGGGGCGACTATCGTTTCTGGGTATAACTGTACTTGTTTCAAAATTTGTCAAAAAGATATGTGTTCACCTTGACTTGAAAAAGTGCACTGGCTTGCAACAGATGGTTTGGCAGGGATACAGCTCCAAAACGACCGATTATTTTCGATGAAGGGGAATGATGAATGCACCCATCCACTAACTTCACTTGAACAGGACGCCAGTGGTGAAAGCAGCCAGCAAGGCGTTGGCGCCTGGTGGTCATGATGAATCTTGTCCTTACTCGATGTTGACATGTTTCCTGATTCCATCTCAACATATCCCATCCAAGTGTATATGTTATGTTTGCATTTGCATATTTGCATGTGTATGCGCTTGTTTTTCGGTGCAGGCTCTGAAGATTCATGTTTTTCGGCCATTTCACTATTTGCACGAAGGAAGGAGGCATTCAAGGAAGCATTGGATAGTCGATATAGATACTCTCAATATAGATAGATATGTATTTATATATATATATGTAGTCGTTTATATATGGTCTTTTATATATATATGTATATATTTATACATTACACAACATTTACTGTTTGTACACTCATTTGTATCTGTCATCGATGTGTGTTTTCTTGCTACAGCTTTATGTATGTACACTTCAATAAATATGCAGGTGCAAATGTATGAAAATGAATTAATGTAAATTAAACACCTTGATCATTTCATGACTGCAGGATTTGTTTCATCGATCCCCCAATCGAGGATTCCACCATTTTACCATGCAGAGAGGAGCAGCACAACCAGGTGGGATCAGATTCGGTGATGAATTGGCAAGTTGTTAGATGGACTCATCCGACAAAGGAGCTCACACGGAGGAACTGATTCACCATGAGACATTGGAAGGGGGTACCAAGAAGAGGGTAAGAGTTTTGATAGCCATTTTGGATGAATATGTTTCTTCGCTTGACTGCATAGTTGTACTGTACATGTCAGGATTTTTTTGCAAAAGAATGACTTTATCGCAGCCAAAATATCCCAATTCTTAGAAGGAATGGGTTTGATATTCAAGTTGAGATATTCTGGATGTAATTTTTACAAAATTGAATTGGAAAAATAATCCTCCTGGTGGTTGAAATCCCAGTGAGGAGGCAGCCACTTTAGGAAAAGACCCCCAGAAGCTTCAAAGCTCCACAACCTTTCGAGTGGATATTCCGCTCAGTTGATGAGTCATTTGAGCTCAGCCATCCGTCACAAAGGCTCCAAGAAGGCAGGGCTAGGGGAAATTCGGCAATGCACAGACCTTGCATTTCGATGATTCGTGTTGGCTTGTTCCATTGCTTAAGCAAAGGGATCAATCAGATTGAGATCTTGGTTGGCTGGAAGCAGTCGAAGATCGGAGCAAAGTCATGAGTGCTAGAGTTTTGGTTCGGATAGGATTCGGTATGAAGGCTTGACGTGTTGCCAAGCATCCGTATGCCGCTATGAGTCCATCTCTTCACCTCTCACGTCATCCCATGGCAAAAGCATATCAGGTGCTCTACGTCTCAGGAATGCCTGGTACTGGGAAGACTGCATCAGTTCTACAAGTAGTGTCAGCTATGCAGAAAACCAAAGGTTCAAGGTGCTGGGCTGAGAACACTTGCAGATCCATTTTCTGTATATTTGTTTGCCTGATATGTTGTTCAGAGGCATGCTGAAATTATGCAAAATCATTTCCAGCATGTAGTCAATTTATCAATATCCTAAGTATATACACTGAGTGCACAGCTTGTGCCGTGGGTTTCAGAGATAGGATAGCTAGACTAAGTATTGTGAATATTGCTTCTTGTCCCGGCTCATGGAAAATCTTGACTCGTAGTAGATACAGGGCTTTGATAGTAGGTGGCATTGTGTCTGACTCACATTCAGATAGATCTCATGAGCAGGTCGTTTCTGCTTTTTTTTAATCGTTTTTGACCATCAGCCTTTTCTGCTTACATCCATGTTTTGCGCAAGACTTTGTGCAATCGAGGCGGTTTGTTTTCGTTCATGTGAACGCCATGTGCTTGGGGAGGCCACTAGTAGCTCAGGCGGCAGCAATGTGTTCTTTGCAAAAACTTCAGGTCAATCCGTGAAACGACTATAGTTGTTTTGAACAACGTTGAAGTTTTGGGAGGATGATATTTGATCTAAAAGAGGATATCAGAGGCAGGGCCAAGATTCAGGTAGAATACGTGGATTACACTAACTCAATGAACTACTGTATCATTCGCGAAGCCATCTATCCAACGCTCAGCTGATGTCAGTTTCAATAACTCATTAGCCTGAGACTCCTTGAATACCTCTCAGTAGACATTTGCTTATTTGGTTTTGGCCAGACGGCCAGACCTACCAAGGCAGTGTATGGTGAGATTTGGCGTCAACTGCAGCGCGCAGGCCAGGCCTAGGGCATCACCAAAACTCATCGAAAATCATCAGCAACTTTTTGGGGAGGCTGCCACTTGTGTTCTCTCAAGGTCACAGGTGCCTCGTAACAAAAAGCTGGATGAAACAAACAAATTGCCAGTGATGGCCACCTCAGGCTTGACGCCCCCTGGCCGTGTGTCAGCAGCGGCCGCAGCAAAGGAGGCCATTTGACCACACGACCTTGGAGGATGATTAATGAATGTGAGCTGAAAAGCCAGATTTTAAACTTGGAAAAAGCATGAAAAAGCCATTATTTTCAGGGTTCCATGTAAGAACTGTGGGGTTCCAGCAGTGCAGCGGGTGGCGACCAACCATGTCCCTCCGGCAGGTGGAGCACTTCTTTGTGCATCGTGCCGAGCGGGACCCGGTGCCTGTGATGCACTGCTGAACTGGTTTGGAGTTAAGATTCAAAGTTGTTATATAAGCTAGCCCCTTCTTCGCATTCAGGTTTTGATATGGCAATATTTGTGTCAGGATAGACTTTTCATTGACGATCATTCATGTGTGGTTCTACATTTCAAAAATTCATTCCTAGAATTCAGGGTCACTAAGCTGCTGGAAATGCGGAGACCATCCGATGCCATAGGTCCCAGACGATGATCTCAGAGATGTTCCAAGGATATTCATTGAAGGCGATGATTGCAAAGATGTACTGTAATATTTTCGATGGTCCAGGTTTGCAGAGATGCCTATGCTTATGACAACTCCAGGACTTCATAGTAAGTTGAGTGTTGTTTTGACACATGCAAGAAATATTTCCATCTATCCCCTGGTGGTTTGAGGTGATTTTGCTGCTGATTGCCACTCGGCCAGCAAGTTGCATTACCAGGTCCAGGAGAATTGTATGAAGCGGGCGGATAGGATCATCAGATCCAAAAAACATCTTGCTGACAACCTATTTTGAATGCTAAACCCAGTGGCATCGTACAGAAAAAACACGGGATGTGCAAATTCAGGAGGCTTCATTGCAAGGGAATGGTATTCTCACATGAGACTACTTTATTGTGTATGAGAAGGGCTGGACATCCACTGTGTTTATCGCTATGTCCTTTCCGAGATGCCGTTGCTTTTGCTGCTGACTTTCTCTTGCAAATACACTTGAACTGCCCTCCCAGCAACGCTCTCGCACTGTCATGTTTGACGTGTTGTCATGGAAATTGCATTTTTTCGATTTTTGTCGATCGATTCGTATGCTAATACCAAAACCATATTAAATGTCCTTGTATAAAGCATAAAACGATGCTAGATACAGATACAACGAAGTACATTCTTCACCTCACACCATAGGGATCTTATGCCTTAATTTCCTGTACGATCAATACTAGTTAGTATTGTTAAGAAGCCCCATGAGCCACGGCGACATCGCAAGACACCAAGGACGAGGTGGATTGCTTGGCCACTCGCAGTCAGGTGCTGATATGAAACCAAAATCAACATTGTCAAAAGGAAATGTATTGTGAGTCTATTCAAAAATGTTTGGAAAACATGGTTGACTGGATTGATGTGTGAATGTGAGTACCTGTGTTTGGGTGATTTCTGGGTCATTGGTTTAACCTTCAAAGGTGCGAACCAAAAAAATGTGATTGGATTGTTTATGCTTGGTTGCATCACCCTTCAGAGCCCATACCCCCCGTGGTTGTTTGGAAAATCTGAAAAATATCTTATACTTATGAGAAAGAGATGATTTACAGCAACAGTAGTAGTAATTTCACTAAGTCACCAAGACGTTTCGTGTCATATTTGTCACCTGATCGCTTCCTAACGAAGTTTCTCCAGCATAAACATACGAAGGAAGCTTACATAAGTTTCATTGTTTGTGCGCCAGGCCATCCTGTACCGCATTTTGAGTTTGATTACTTTGCCAAGACCCCAACTGGCCTCTTGGCAGATTTGACTTCACCAATCTCTACGAAAGACCTGCAGGCAGTACAGGAGGGTAGTGAAACAAACGCAAGTCTTGAGACAAAGCGCGCGCCGTGTTTCTTTCTCGTTTGGACTTCAAACCCACACACAGGAGTATGATGAGGCAGGCCAATTTATGGTTGTTCATTATGAATTTTGGTTGGGCAGCAGTAGGTTCCGAGTCAACGCGGTCATTCTTTTAACAAGCTTCTTTGGAAGAGGGCAAGGCTGTGTCGACATTGGGGAACTGTCAGCCATCAGTAGAAGCGCTTGTACCTGGACCTAGAGTACATGAATCACAGAAGATTGATGGGAACTTCCTTAGCCTTGCACATGATCAACATGCGTGTTTATCTTCTTTTTTGGTGTTTGGGGACTATGTTAGATAGTTTTGGTGGGCTCTTTCATTTTGGAGCACTAGCTAGCAGCACTTCGTCCATTTAGTCCGAATATCCCACGTCCCTCCAACAGCAAGATATAAAAAGCCCCAAGTCATATCTCTGGAGTACTTTTTTTAGGAGCAAACAATGTAACAAGTAAAGGAGGAAACAAAAATATCGCGAAGCTAGGATTCTTTGGTGGATTTCTCCTGGCCCCTCAAAGAGTCACAGGGGCGTCACAGCTTCAACCTGAGGTCATGGTGACTATCTCCAATAGCATCGATTTACCAGAACGTCTCTTGGTGGTACAAATGCTTCGGATGGCATGGGTACATCAAACATACTATGAAATAGAATGAAATAGAATGAAATACGAACCCGGGCTACGTTTAGATTCTATAAATCTCTTTGAAAGGATGTTGGTTGCTAAGACTTGGTAAACGCCATTGGGATTTCTCTACAAGACTTCTCATCACATCGGCTTAGCCGCTCACATGGAGCCTGGGGAAAGTTGAAGGATCACTGAATCAGTGCATACGTGCCTTTCGCACGCACTCTTGCAATTGGAATATTGTGCTTCATTCTTGGAATATTTGTTTCCCACATTCAACACAGCAAGCCAATGAGCAGGATAAGAATTTTCACGATACTTTGATTAGTTTGACTCATCCTAATCGTCCCATCCCTACCATCTTTGGTGAAGTTACAGCTACCTCGGTTTCAGCCCAGAATCATGTTCTTCGGGTGAGAACAAAGACTTTATCTTCATGAATTTCGCTGACTTGTTCCTCTTGAGTGCATAAGTTTTACAGTAGATACTTCTAGTTATAGATGATCATACAATCATTGAATATCATTGATGTGTTTGATTATCCCAGTGGATGTCTTTCCAAATGCCACCCTACACAGCGGGTGAAGCTGCCTACCGCCTATCTTTCCCAGGTTTGTTGCCCAAGGTGTGCACTCGCCTTGGATTTGATCGAGTGGACTTTCGAAGCTACACGTCACTTGTCGCAGCCTAAATGGTGGGAGATTCACTAGGTTTTTAGATTGAAGGTACAGATATTGTTTGTTGTTGTGGTTCAAAAATCCTAGGAAATAGATGGATAGAGAGATTCCTGATGCCTCCATATGTTCGTTTTGAAATGAATCGGGATCCATTTTGGATGCCACATGGTCCAACGATTCCAGTCTAACGGAGTCTAATGGATTACCTTACCCCAAAAAAATAACTAATACATAGTATATACTGTAATTGATCATCAGATATATTCTCAAATTCAAACACAGTATCTCAAAAAGGGACAGTAAATTGCGAGACATTGTCGTTTGCCGTGGTGAGCTTCTTGCAACCCCTCCGTGTTTGTGTGGTTTCCAGGCGAGAGCAAATCCACCACATTCTCCAGCAACGCTTAGAATCCCACAAGGCCGATTGCAAATCCCACATGATTGGAGGTTGACTTCCCTGATGCTTAACACATGATAGACATAGACACTATCAACTGTCTATTTTCTTGTTTAGTATGTACCAGTCCTTGCCGTACTTTTCGAACGCATAAATTTAATCTGAAACCATGAATGTCCCATCATTTCTATACACTGGTCCGCTCACTCAGGCTTAGTGTGCGACATGTTTCTCGTGCGTTTGGATAACCATTGATTTTTGAGAGATACGGTATTATGCAGAGCATGCGCAATTTCGACAGCCACTTTCGGCCAACCAATTTTGACCGAAGCACAAGGCTCCTGGTTCTAGCTCCGTATTCATGAGAGGCAGATATCTGAAAGTATGAAGGACAACTAAAGCACGACAAGTGCAAGTTGCTCACCAAAGATCATTGATAATGCATGCCTTGAATATCATCGAACAGTTTACAGAGAGAGCCATACAGTTTGTCCGTGAAGTCACTTCTAAAGCTGCACGTTGGTTTCTTCATGACCTCATCCTCACAAAACACTCAAATCTCATTCCCGTTGCCACGTACAGGCCATGCAGGTCTTCAAGAACGACGCCCTGAAGTATTGCGCTGCACGTGTTGCGGGGCATTCAGGTGATGTGCGCAAGGCCTTGCAATGGAGAACATGAACTGGCCAGAAGCATGTGAAAAATGCATCCTGTATGGTGAGTGTGCGTGTGCGTGTTTCTCTAGATGTTCCTGTTTGTTTGATTATATGAAAATATCTTGATTCCAAGCTCCGGATTTAGTCCAGTATGGATCATGATGGCGATGTGTTTCCAATTGTGTTGTGTGGGCACGTCACAACTCCTACCAGGCATTGCAACTATGTCGACGCGCCCTGGAGTTGTGCTGCGAAAGGTCCAGAACCTCCGAGATTCTTGCGCTTTGGCTGCGTTTGGATCGTCAACCATGAGAACACTACGGCCTCACTTTTGTTTGGCCCCCACACATCAGTGTAGTGCTTACAAGGATTCATTATTTGGTAGTTCGTTTGATAGTATCAAGGGTCTGGGGGCAAGTCCCAGGAGTTTGTGTTGTTATATACCTTGACATCAGACCCATGTTCCAAAAACCAAGGATAATCTAGGATAATTCATGTTCCGATTGGGATGCAGCCCCCGCTTGGCAGGTGGGATTGGATAGCCTTAGGGCTGCAGATGAAGACTTGCTACAGAGCAATCCTTGTATTTTCGCCATCCGTCACATTGGTGACCTGTCAATGTGTGTTGGTGCGTGGATCAGCTGTTGGTTTTTAGTTGAACTATGGTTGGAATGCGAGTATAGTGGCAATGTCTTGACATTTTGGCACCTCTTGGTGCCATTGCTGTTTGTCATTAGCAGCGGACAGAATCTCCCACGTCCGAGAACCCCAGGTGTAAAATCACGGCTCTTCTTGTTGTCATTTCTGCTGGAGATGAGACGCTCAGTTTGAAAGAGTTGCGGAGTCACATTGTACTTGAGTGCCTTTCCACCCTGTGACCACATGTTGACGTGGGGGGTGCAATGAGTCGTCAGACAGTCCAACTGCAAATGCTATTATTACAAGGGCGGAATAGTTGCTTATTGGATATTATTGGACGTGTTTGACTGTTATGACAAACAATCCTGCTCCATCAGGGTTTGGATACCTGGGTTTATCCGCCGTGAGCTGGGTCAATCAATTCCACTCCTGCGGTTGTGGATCATGGGTTTTTAGGAGAGCGTCAGGCAGAGCAAGTACACGCAAAGATGCTTGGAGTAGCAGATGGACGAGTGACTATTTGATATCATTTGCTTGTCTAGGGGGTGAAAGCACGAAGTGTATGACTAGAATGTCGCAGGGGAACTCTAAGTGTTCTGATCGGAGCGCCTTTCTTTCAGAGTTACTCATACATGGACGAATCTTTGGCTTTGCTGGGCTCGTTGATTGATCTGATTTGCCGTTGCGAGGCCTCTTCGCATTTAGAGTAGATGCTACCATGACCTACCTACCTACCTCTGCACAAATCCCAAAGGATCGTGACTGAGCGCTACTTGAAGCTGTCCATGACCAGAGATTGCTTGAAGGTGACGGGAAGCGCAGTAGTATATGACTCGGTAGTAGTTTTCACATCATTCTGCTTTCCTGGAGGGGTGGTGGTGGTGGTGGTAAGTTGCTTCAATTCCTCATCCCTCTGGCATTTGGTACTGTATTCTATTTCTGGATGACAGGTCTACTTATGTAAATGGTTGATGTCCTGCACTTGGAAGCTGCGCAAGAAAACAAGTCATAATCCTGAGATATCCTGAACCTCGGAAACAGGATCATAGCTTAAGATTCAGGTTTGACAGACATCTTCGGAAAGACAATGGTCAGTTTTGTTGCCTGGAAGGCTTGGTATGCTAAAGCTGTTCTCGCCGAAAGGGTGTTTGACCATCATTGCGGTATACCTACATCCAAGTGACACTGCTCAAAAGATGCATGCACTAGATACTCTTGCAAATTTACCGGTTGCTTCTCTTGGAACGGTCTTCTTTGGTGGGGACTGGAACTTTGTGACCGCAAATCATGATAGATTTTGCCGTCAAACTTTGGCCCACACTGGCAACAAGGATGCCACACTTGCCAAACGCTGGCGTGATATTCAGCACGCGTTGCACCTCGTTGAACTGCATCAGGATCACCACACATTTGCTAGTAGTTTGACATTTTCGCGCATTGACCGAATTTACACAAATTTGCATCCAGCTATTCACATGTTTCATCAACTCTTTGCGCATGTTTTGGATAAGGTTGTTGGTGTCTCCGATCATTATCCTGTTCTTTTTGGTATTAGAGCCGCAGAAAAGCATTCACGGATACAACGTCTTCCTTCTTGGCTGGTCCGTCACCCCTGTTTTACAAAGAATTTTCAAGAAATCTGGGAATGGAAATGCGACTGTCTTCAACATGAGCGTGTCAAGGGTAACCCATTTGACTGGCTTTTGGACTTCAAATCATGTGCCCGCCAAGCCGGGAAGATCACCAGAAGACAGCTTCAAAACATGTCGCCTCGGTGCTTGGAAGAGAAGATAGCAATCATTGGTTCCTTTATTGCCTTTACTCTGCGCAATGATGATTTCAAGGCACACCAAATGGCTTCCAGACTTGACATTCTCAGAGATGGTGCGGGCAACCCGCTGACTATAGGCTCTGCTGCGTTCAACGCACTATTAGACGAGTACCTTGAGAATACCCACCGTCAGATCGAGACTGAAATGCAATCCTTGCAAGACAAAAGGCACCAACTCACTGACTTTGAAGTGGCGCACCGTAAACATCACCTTTGGAAACGCTTGCAACGAATGATGCCTGGGAATTCGGTCGATTTAACTGCGTTACGCAGGCCCAATGGCAGTGCAACTTCCAATCAAGTCGAAATGGCCGAGCTGCTCACTGAACATTGGCAAAAAGTTTTTGATGAACAGCCGACTGACGCAGCAAAACGCAGAACATGGATTAGGGAAAACTGCCACTATGAACCCATTCCGGAACTTGAAGCCTTCCCAACAATGGAATTGGTCGACAACATCTTGAAGAAGTTGCCAAAATCTGCACCTGGACCTGACNCGTCGCCTTCCACCTGCCGCACAAGATTTGATTGTGATATCCCAATTGTACAACAACTTGGTTTGTAATTGTCAGCGGTTGCAAAAAAAAAAAGACATCTTCGGAATTTAGTGGGATTGGCAAATGTGTTTGTATGCTTTGTTGTTTCAGTTCATGTCATGGATGCTTCAGGGCAAAATCACCAGCTTTACATTATGGTTTGAGTTGTCCCTTCAACCCTGATCTCGGATACAAGGGGCTGTAGCAAGCGTAATGAAAGGGATTTGTTGGCACTATCCAATCTAAAAAGTTGTCCCATCATTGCCTTCGCAGAGCCTCTCGGCGTTTCTCCCAGCAGCAACAAGCGGCAGTTGCTATTATAGTATTTCCATGCTTGATGATCACATCTAGCCATAAGGAAGTTTGTGGACCTAGGGTCAAATGGTGCAATATAAAGCAAAGCAGTTCAGGTTCGCTTTTGACATGAACATGCAATGTGCCGAAGGATCCTCCCAAGTTCTCGCAGTGCAAAGCTTTGAACTGTCAGGACGAGGCGAAGGGGCAGGACTCCTGATCAAAGTTGACTAACGAAACCATTTTGAACCATTCAACCTTTCACTACTATCAGCAAAACGAAGAGGAGTCTTCTGAGTTTGACCTTGCCAAGTCGCTGTGTAAATTGAAGTACGAGAGGAACAATTTTAAGTAAAGAATGTGATCATGTTTACTCACTGCAGCAATGTTGCCACAGGCAGTCCACTTGTAGTGGTCTACTCGTGCTTCCACACCCACTAGAACAAGCGATTCTTCAAAGATATTCAAAGCAAAATGTATATATATATATATATACACTCACATTTATACTGCATCTAAAAGGTACATAAAGATAGCAGTATCTATTTGACTATTTGCCACAGCTGTTTTCGGATGTCTTGCCAACATCTTCACCAGGCGCTGGAGTTGATGGACCGCCTTGAAGCGTGTACCTTGCTGAAGAGACATTACGTGTCACTTGGCAGTTGTGGTTTACTTACTGGAGAATGTGGGAAGGTTATTAGAGGTTGTGGTAGGTGAAACTGATGAATGTTGTGCAACAACTTGAGCAGGGTTTTTGCCTGTTTCCATTTCGGGCATGAGGAATTGTTTGTTGGTCTTTGTGAATAGTGTTTTTGATAGATATTTTGTTGGGAAGGGAGAAGCAAGAGTCTTGTTGCTATTCGTCGTTCTGCTGCGTGCCTTCAGGAACACCAGTGACGAAGATGGGCCGAGGGTCCGCAAGGCGAGCGATGATTTGGGCAGATGCGATTGAATGATTGATTTCGCCTTGCCCAGAAAGCGCCAGTTGTTTGATCAAACTTCCAACGTCCAACACCTTGGCTTCCATGATTTTTAGGGTAATCCAGCATCAAATGTTGATATCACACCAAGCCAAGCACGCGCTGAAGGGCCTACCATTCTGTTAAACACTGCATCAGACGCCAGGAATGTCGGATTTCCAGGATTCCAGCCCCACCTCAGTTCCAACATTCGCGCATCGTATTCTCGTGTTTGTGCATGTTTCCAGTGGTGATTTCATATGGAATTGCGGAGTGTTAGGGAATTTGAGAGGTGACGGACCCGTAGATATAAACAATATATAAACTGTAAAGGATATTTCAAGAAATATATTTGCACAGATTTTATATGCAGTTTTGCACATGGTTTTCATGTGGCCAAGCCTGTGTTCCTCTACTTGAGTCTTACATGTCTTACATCAAGAAAAGTAAATTCATGTACAAGCAAGCTAGACTCTTCAACCTCATCTCAAGAAAGTACTGTAAGAACTCCTCCAAACCGGGTAAGAGTCGATATTATAGTCATAAATTGTGTAAACCTAGGAGTTCAAACAGAATTTTACCACCCCTTTTGATGAAGACATCGACTGCAGGGCCCTTTCCTGTCATTGTCGAGCCTGGAGTTGGATGATCTCTCAGTGTCTTGGAAGATCTGAGATGATTTTGAATGGAAGATCCACCTTAAATGTGGAATTTTCTCATTAGTTGGTTGTACTGTTTTGTTTCCTTTTTGGTTTAGAACATACGTTTCTGGACATTTTGCCGTTCCATTTTGCTCGTTGTGGTCGTTTCAGCCTTCGTGCAAGTTAACGCGATTGTTGAATGTGCCTTTGACCCGCGTCCAGACACTGTGCGGAATCCTTCAAGACTGGCCATACAGAGTCAATGCCAACAGTGTGGGCCTTGAAGTGTGTCCATCCCACTCCACCCGAACCGTTGCCTAGCATCGACCACATGTTCAAATTCAGGGAAGCTGAATTACATCCCAGCCCACCCTGCCGCTAGCATCCAAAATTAGCGCAACCACGTGCATGGAGAAGCACCCAAAAAACATCAACCTGACCAACTATTTCCTTTGGGCTTTTCTCCACTTCTATGATGCCAAAGCTCGATCCCAACACTGCGCATTTGCAAAATCTCAGCCCCGCTAACTGCCTGTAAACTTTGGATAGTCGTGTGCCGCCTCCTGCATGGGTCATCATGTGGATGTGTCTAGGTGAGTTTCAACGTTGAAGACTTGCCGTGGCTTCAATTGGTACTCCAATTCTATGTGTTTTGCCAATTCTAGGAGAGCAGCATGTGATTGGTTGACATGTCATTTTGCCTGCCAGATTTGTTGAATGATATGATGATATACTCATATGATTTCAATAGGCATTTGATGTAAAGCGGAACGCACACAATATTTTTTAACTTATATAATTGTAAACAGGACGCATTACTGTAGACATGTATTTTCATAGCACTATGAACATGAACAAATTCTTTCACCTGCGGTGTATAAAACCCAAGCATATTCAAAATCACTGGAGTGTCGCCGCCTAAGGTTGCACTCCACATCTCTGAGACCGAACCCTATCTGCTTGACGCTTGGCTCCGAGGTCCTTAATGCCAAGGAATGGCTGAAAGATTCGTTCGAACTTTGAACTGTTTGATTCTTGTTTGATGATTTCATTGTTGTCACTTCCAGGAATGGCAAAGCTGAAATCATACACACTGATCAATGCCACCTGATCATCGCCTCAGCCTAGGAACTTTTAGTGAACCAGTGAGATCAGCAGTCCGAAAATGCCTTGGAAGTCACGCCACTGGACCATCCGGCACACATGGAGAAAGAAATGGATGAATAATGAATGAATAGATGAATGCATGGATGGATGAGTGAATGAACCCGATTTCTTTCCATCAAGACATTGCGAGATGTAAGTTCATCATTTGGTCCCTTATTTATGTGATTAAAAACATACGGAAACAATCGTTGGAATGACGAAGAGATAGCCTCCTGGCAGTTTGTTTGGAAGACCATAAGAAAGAGCCAGATGGATAGCATCACATTTTGGGTGTGCTACTGATATGATTCAAGTGTGTGCCCTTCAGAAGTCAAGGAATGCATGTCAAAGATGTTGGAAGACTGGAAGGTCCGGTGGTCTGATCGAAAAAGCCTTCATGTGCAACATGTCATGAAGCTTTACTTCGTGGTCCCCGTGATGAATCACTTCAAACAACCTCAAGAAGTGAGGATGAGTGATGGTAAATGGAGTTTCCCGACGTTTTCCTGTAGCGTTTCGCTAGAAATATTTGAATTCTTCCAAAGGCGACCCTTTTGCCCAGACAACAAAAGTACAACAGTCTAGTTGTTACCAGTGAAACTTCAACCATCTTCATGGTTGTATGAGCATGATTCAACAATATTCAACATCCATGGTTGGTCATCGACTTGCTGTTTGAAGGTCAAGACGGGCTGCACCACAGACGCGTTTTTTTTGCCAATGTTCATATCGCTTTGAAAGTCCCTGAAATTCAGCGGGCCGGGTAAAACCTAAAAACACCTGTGACAATGCAAAAGTGATTTGGATCTTTTTGGCGCAAAATCAGCCAAAAAGCGATATCAAGACTATCCGTAGGGAGATTTAGAAACAAACAGTCGCTTAGTCTTGAATTCCAGGATGGGTTCATGGTGACCTGGTTGTTACATGTGGTGTCTTTTTCTCACACACCAATTCCTACAGTTATCTCCTGTCACTTTGCGTCACAACGTGACAGCATGGGAGGTTATTTCACCTTTCCTACACCACTCATTGCCAGGCAGTGAGATTGTAGAACCTCTGGGCATTCTGGTGGCCGGTGTCAATGAATTGTAGCTCATGTTTAAAGGAACCCACAAAAAATATCAAAGAATGAGTTGTAAGGTAGTTATGGTGGTTTTGAGCCACCAAATGGATACGGACTAAAAACCATGTGGGATACAAAATCATCCACAAAGATACACCGGTCTTCAGAGCTGACTCCAACAACGGAGTCTTTGGATGATTTTTGTGGGATGAAGGTGGCTCACCCACAGCAGATGAGAGAATTATCAAAGTTGTGGTATTTTGAACCAGAAGTTGACTTATATTGTAGCTCTACATATGTATGCATATTTTTTTTATATGTATGCATACAGAGTGATAGAAGATAAGAGTTGAATTTGATGATTGTGATAGCAGATAGCAATATTGCAGCTGTGGGGTGTAGAAAACTATTCAAATTCGCATGCCCACAAGGTACACTCATTGTCAGAAAGGGCAGTTCTGTCGGAATGCTTAGTTTCCCGTGGGCTTCAACAGCGTTTCAAATCCTTCCTGGAATCATCACTCATGGTCCAGCTTCCTTCATGACCGGGGCGTGTATGCATCCAGCGCAGCTGTGGGGAAAAAGGCGTTGCGCAGCAGATGGTAGGAGGTGGCATGGGGTGGCTGTAACATTCACATGCCAGAAGAAGCACATGGGATCCGCGAAGCATTTCATTCAAGCACCCTCAAGATATGATTTTGAAAAGTATGCACTATATGACTTCCACCAACGTACCAGGCGATTTGTCCACAAAACATGTCGTTTATGCGTGTCCATAATTACCATGTTCAAAACGCACTCAGCAGGGTCCATGATTTATTGAAGATGTTTTTCCTGGCTTGGAAGTATGCCAACCAACTAATAAGTAATAACTGCTAACTAAGCATACGCTGCAAGGGTGCTAAGACTTGCTTACCAAGCACATTTTGGCACCTTTGCGGATCTCTTAAGCTGGAATGACCATCCCTCGGGGCTGATATGATATACGATGATGATGCAGTTCAGGCCATTGAAGTGGATGTGTGAGGGGCCTTTGGAGGTGCTGAAACCTGAGTACCTTGGTCGTTTGGAGTAACGATTCTTCGACATATCAATCTGTTTGTTAATGTTTTCTGCTTGTTGATTAATGTTTGGACATATACCGTGTCACTTTGATCCCATGGTACATGTATGACACAATCCGACAAGAACCACAAAAAGCACTTGAGTAAATTCGTATCTCAGGGGAGGATGCGTTGTATGACAACGCATTCACCCACCTGTTGGGGAAAGCTTCCCAAGGTGGTGAGATGCCATGTGTTTTGGCATTTCAAACCTCGCATTCGCATCTCATTTCATATGATGCTTACCCTAGCTTACTCAGACTTTCATGTTTCATCAACCCGTTTGACCAAGTCCATCTCCGGTGCTCAGGTTGCTGCCCGATGCATTTCTCATCTCACTCAGGGAGATGAGCACCACTTTGTGCAGGTGTGGACAGTGCAGGACTTTGGAGGCAGCATAATATGTGCGTCATGTTTGATTTTATAGGGAATCGTTCAGATATATTGACAGTAATATTATACAATAGACATGTCCTTTTGAAGAGTCACAACACGTTCTAGAGTTATGTGATGATCTATCATCATATGTTGTCAAAAAATAATTATCCGTCAGATGGAGTCCCGATGTGTAGCAAAGATTAGATCGTCTAAGGCAATTACTTCAGAAACATGAAAAGGATAAAATGATCCAACTACAGAGCGGTTTGTTTGAGGCGCCAAACCGGTGCTTTACGTACGGTGCTCCACCGAGCTACTGAACTTCGAAACCAAGGAAAGGTTTTTTGAAACGAGCGTTTTTGTGTTTCATGTGTGGGTTGGATAATGTAGTTGATATGTTTAAGGCTGGTGTTCTTTTTGTTGGGATGATTTTTCTTCACAAATGGGGAGACTTATTTGAGGATTTCACGTTTGTTTGATGCTGATAGATATAGATTGATAGATTTATATACTCCAGGACTGTCCCACCGCTTTGTTGTGATCATGCATGCCCACCAGAAATACCAGGTCGTTTGGCTGGATTGACTCATAAGTGTCATATTGCCGGAACATGCAATATTTCAATGTATATGATTCATGTTTTTTCAGTAGATAAACCCGGGACCTGGAGCAGCACTATTTCATCGCCGTGATGTGTTCTCCGCCAGGAGTCGAAATGACGTCGGAGCCACGAAGGAAGCGGCGCAGAGAGAAGGAGGAAAAAAGGTAAAGCGGGAAAGTTGTCGAATGGAACGGAGGCAAAGCAGCCTCGCGATATTCACCTTATGTGGCAACCATGTATTTATTCTCACCTATCGGAACTGTGCAAGTGGTTATTGCTGGGAATCAAGAAGTTTCCAAGTGAAAAGTTGGCCTTAGATGATTTTGGAAAAGCACTGAAAAGCATCCTGGCAGACGCAACTGAGCATTGGGCAAAAGGTATGGCCGCATATTTCCCTATTTTGATTTGAGCAGATTGAGATACCCATCAAGAACACGAACAATATCCCTTCCTAATGAAGGGCGGGAGGCATCATGAGAGGAAGAGTGAACTTGTTTGTTTGACTTATCTTTGGAGCATATCTTCACACTAAATGTTGCAAACAACCCCATGGACCAAAACGATCACCTGTTTCGGTGCTCCTCTAGTGTCAGTGAGTCCATGACGTTGACCCTCGTTGGTGCCATCATCATGATCTTTAGATATCCTTAGCCATTTGGTCCGGCGACTCGTCCTGCACCATTTCACGCCATGGGGCTGTTGAAAGTGGGAACGCCCTTGCATTGGGATGACATGCTGGAGCATTGCAATTATATCCGGCGCCATGGTACCTTGGCACATCTCGGCGCTGCATGTACAACCCAGACTTCATTGCTTTGTTGGGGTGCACTCCTTTGCGAGAAGATCTTCAAAAGAAGAGAAACTGACAACAGTGAGGTACTCGTAGCAACTTGAGGTTCAATTGAGATTAGGGATGCAAGTTCTTTCCATGTATGATCATGATAATATATGCGATATATGTTTACCGTTTATTGCTCAATGCATGACAGTCCCTACATGTAAATCCTTGGGCAGGTGTGCTCCAATTTCTCGCGACGTATCGACGCATGCAGCACCTTGAGAATGATCCCTTCTTTTATGGAGATGAATTGACGCCTTGGTTATCTCTCGGGCCCTCGGGTCTAAGATGGTGGGGCCCAGCAGAGTGCAGCGAGTGAAGGCTAGACTTTCAAGGTTTTAAGCCTGAGGTAAAATTGTACCTGCAAAATGGACTTGGATAGCCTTGGCACACAAATGTGACAGGTACGGAAATACATTTCTTCACAACATATGTTATATGATTCAGAACATGCGTGTGAGCGTGCACTCTCACCAATTCCTTCGCGCCCAGTTGTGTACTGGGTTTTGAACGATCATGTTGAATCAGGCGTGTATGTATGAGCCTCATTACTTGTTGCCTCCTCCCCAAGACATTCATTAGACAGCTTTAGGTTTGAACCTTTCCCTTTGTTTGGGGTCTACCCCAAGGGTCGCAGCCCTTTGGTCGAGGAATACTCACTCCTGAAACTGGATTCAAAGAACAAGAAAGCAGCTCGGCCTCAGAACTCCAGAAGGAATGAGAATATGACTTGCAATGCATTGACCAAATTTTCACACCTCTCAGATCGAAGGTTTTGCTCGTTTTAATGCAGGGGTAGTTTTTGTTGCCCTTCGACTTTGACCCAACATAGTTCCAACATCATGATGAGGATAGTGCAAATAATATTTGCAAGGTATGGTCTGGTAGTCACAGACCTGTTGTTGAATATGCCTTCAACATCTTTTGAAGAGTGACTGAGCACTTATTGAACACTACAAGGATGTACTAGATCCTTGTGCCACTCCAGCTTTTTCAGATGATGTTGGCAACTGAACTGGACTCAGATCCACAGCGGAATGGCATTTTGCATGCAGGTCTCAGGCCACGTAGATGCAATTTGGATGGGTTTTGGGTCGGGATCGTAGACTTGAAGCAGTAGAAGCAGCGTGTTGCATCAGGACATATGGAAACCTATGGATCTATCTGAAGCTTCGTTTGGCAAAGCGGCCGTGACCCCAATGCTCCAGTAGCAGATTCGCTGGCGCTTCGGATGATGAGTCAGTTGAGTTCTTGATGGCGTAGCGACATGCAAACCAGTCCAACAGGAGTGGCCTAACCAGTGCAAAGACACACACACACACACGATTGATGTATGTTTGTATAAGAGAATGCGGCATGGTTTCTTTTTTCAATCCCGGATGCTCCGAAAAAAGGGAGATAAAACCAAAATTTGGCAACCATATTAGTATTTATGGGGTAAATGCCGGAAATATTTATCCACATGGAGCATTTGGGACTGTTTTTTGATTTCAACCAATGTGCGACCTTGTGCGACCCTTTTTTTAGCGGAGGAAGCCGCCACCAACGAAACGACTGATGTGCTGAGACCACTTGGCTCAAACAACTTGCTCAGACATGCACACTTCAATGTTCGATGCGACGGCAGGTCCTGGGGCAGTGGCCTGTTGTTCTGCCAACACTTCGGTTGTGCCTGTGCATGCGGACATCATTGGGGCCGAGAGCAACAAGTATAATGAATATGGTAGAAGTGATGAAGTGGATGAGCTGAAACAAATGATGGAACAGCTGTTGGCTGAACACGAAAGCCTCCTGATGAGGATGACTGCCCTGGAAAGACAGCAGGGTCCGGTGGTGCAGAATAACAGCATGGATTCCCAGCCGGAGGCTTCCGAAAATGTGCTGGAGCTCCAGCCGACTAAGCCCTCACCTGTCCCAGCTCAAGTTGTTGATGATGAGGCAATGGCAGATGATGAAGCCATGGCAGATTCACTGTTGAACTCCTCTTTTTGGGACGCCTTGACCGTTGTGGGGCTTCCACAAGTTGGAATGATGACCTCCTCCCTTCTCGCCATGGGAGCTGTCCTCAGCATTGTGATTCAAGGGGCTTTCGTCCAGATTCTCTATGAGAGTTTCCTTTCACCAGATGCCAAGTATGATGCCAGCTTCCTGGCAGACTGGAGGCTGTTAGTTGGTCATGCGGCACAAGGCTATGATGACTCTTCCAAATCAAGCTTGGTAAGCCGCATGTGCAATGGAAAGCCTTTTGACAGGGAGTGGTGGGTTGACGCTCTTCTGGAGGAGATCGATGCCTATCTCCAGCCCTTCGTTTTCGAGGCACCCACTGGCTCAGTCTTGAGCTCCATATGCATAGCTGTTTGGCTGGCTCACATTTTCCAAGAGATTCGGCTTGTCATTCAATTGATGGTGTCCATCCTGTATACTCCTAGAGGCAACACCTGCCTTCTGGATATGGGATATGTTGCTGGCAGAATGCAGCGCCGCTTCAAATCCATGAGCTGGACACGGCGTTCCCTGATCTTCCTGATAGCATTGTTCCGGTGTGCATTGGCAGCGCTGTTGGGTGTGTCAGGGGCCATTTGGCTTGGCAGGACCAGAGATATTGACGACATTATTCAGAATGCGGTTGCGCTGGTCTTCATTCTGGAAATCGACGAACTCTTCTTTGAGATCTTTGGGCCTCATCATGCGAAGCTTCTCGTCTCATCCAGTGAGTTTTTCGGGCTTCTTGTTCTTCTGGACCATGGTAAGCTTGTTGGTTTTCTTTGAAGTCTTCAACAATGCTGAAGCAGCCCAAAAGGTGCAGGAAACCATGTGTGGTGGGAACGTTGACTTTTTGATCGAATCCCACCCACATTTCGGACCAATATTGGTGAGGGACACCTTTCCGTATAATGATGATGGAAGTGCTCTCCAAAATAAGTTGCTTGAAGGCATCCTTCCTTTGCTTCGTGCTGTGGCTGAACAGTACAAAGGGGAAGATGAAGAAGATTTTTGGAGAAGTGTTCTTGAAGGGGACGGAGTCGGAGTTCAGGGAGAAGTGGCGGTTAAGCACGTTGGCAAAGAAGAAGAAGAATTTTCTTTCATGGACGGTGGGATGGGTTGGTTGGAAATGGACCACTTTGACATTGCGCAGGAAAGCACAATTCAATACTGGTTTACCGGCACGAATACCGGTGTTGGATGTCATGACATTATCGCCACCAAAGCGAGCTTTGAGACTTGGCTTTGGTCTACTGTTGAAGCATTGACGGGTGCAACCACTTGCTCCGAAGCCCGCTTCCACTGCAACGACAAGGACATCGTTTTGGTACGCTTGCTTTGCCCTGAAACTTGCGGATGTACTCGAGCTGACTCAGGTCAATACAATTCCGTGGGCTGCCTCCACTTGTGCAAAGAAGAGCCTTCTTTCAAGAATGATTCTTTGTGTCACGACTTCCGGGAAGATGAATTAGATCGGAAGGCTCGGTGGGTGTCGTACTGGCAGAACTCAGAATATGCTGGACAACCCTATCGGAACTGCTCATTGTTGGAGGAAGATCCATGGTTCCGTGAAACGTTTTGTTTCAACTTGCACACCTCTGGGGACCAGCATAGGGCCATCACAGCCTTTTGCCCTGAACTATGTGGATGTTTTGAGGATCCACAACCTACGGACAATTTGCAGGGGGTTCTTGGGATGTGGTGCCCAGAGGCTTGTTAGGAACAGGACAGTTGCGGCAAGACATTGACTGGACACGGAAATGATTACGCTCCAACAAAATCACCATTTTGACAAAATTTGACAACTATATATAGATTCGTTTCACTTTTCTTCTGGGTATTGCTGCCGGGAACCGGCCTGGAGAAAGATGCTGACAGCCACAAAGAAGGGACAGTTAGCAGCCAGACCGCCCTTAGGGCCGCATTTTGAAAAAGATCAGCTTCAGGCTCCGGAGAGGGAGAGACTGAGAGATGTGACAGTCTGGCAATTTGAAACTGAATGCGGATTGATATTACCATGTCTGCACAGATCAATGTGGAACTGGTTGACCATGAGGTTTTCTTCATCGCAAATCTCAGTTGGAACCTTAGGACACTCATTTTGGCACCTTTGCGGATCTCTTAAACTGGAATGACCATCCCTCGGGGCTGCTACTGACAAACGATGATGATGCAGTTCAGGCCATTGAAGTGGATGTGTGAGGGGCCTTTGGAGGTGCTGAAACCTGAGTTCCTTGGTCGTTTGGAGTAACGATTAGTCGATATATCAATCTGTTTGTTAATGTTTTCTGCTTGTTGATTAATGTTTGGACATATACCGTGTCACTTTGATCCCATGGTACATGTATGACACAATCTGACAAGAACCACAAAAAGCACTTGAGTAAATTCGTATCTCAGGGGAGGATGCGTTGTATGACAACGCATTCACCCACCTGTTGGGGAAAGCTTCCCAAGGTGGTGAGATGCCATGTGTTTTGGCATTTCAAACCTCGCATTCGCATCTCATTTCATATGATGCTTACCCTAGCTTACTCAGACTTTCATGTTTCATCATCCGGTTTGACCATGTCCATCTCCGGTGCTCAGGTTGCTGCCCGATGCATTTCTCATCTCACTCAGGGAGATGAGCACCACTTTGTGCAGGTGTGGACAGTGCAGGACTTTGGAGGCAGAATAATATGTCGGTCATGTTTTTGATTTTATAGGGGATCGTTCAGATATAAAGGCACAGGAATATTATACAATAGACATGTCCTTTTGAAGAGCCAAAACACGTTCTAGAGTTACGTGATGATCTATCATGAATATGTTGTCAAAAAATGATAATCCATCAGATGTGTAGCAAGGATTAGATCTCCGGCAATTTCTTCAGAAACATGAAAATGATAAAATGATCCAACTACAGAGCGGTTTGTTTGAGGCGCCAAACCGGTGCTTTACGTACGGTGCTCCACCGAGCTACTGAACTTCGAAACCAAGGAAACGTTTTTTGAAACGAGCGTTTTTGTGTTACATGTGTGGGTTGGATAATGTAGTTGATATGTTTAAGGCTGGTGTTCTTTTTGTTGGGATGATTTTTCTTCACAAATGGGGACACTTATTTGAGGATTTCACGTTTGTTTGATGCTGATAGATGTAGATTGATAATGATTGATAGATTTATATACTCCAGAACTCACCCACCGCTTTGTTGTGATCATGCATGCGCACCAGAAATACCAGGTCGTTTGGCTGGATTGACTCATAAGTGTCATATTGCCGGAACATGCAATATTTCAATGTATATGATTCATATATGATTCATTTCTTTTAGTGGGATACAGAAAAAATCAACAGAAAACTTCAATCAATGACCACCCGGGACCTGGAGCAGCACAATTTCATCGCCGTGATGTGTTCTCCGCCAGGAGTCGAAATGACGTCGGAGCCACGAAGGAAGCGACGCAGAGAGAAGGAGGAAAAAAGGTAAAGCGGGAAAGTTGTCGAATGGAACGGAGGCAAAGCAGCCTCGCGATATTCACCTTATGTGGCAACCATGTATTTATTCTCACCTATCGGAACTGTGCAAGTGGTTATTGCTGGGAATCAAGAAGTTTCCATGTGAAAAGTTGGCCTTAGATGATTTTGGAAACGCACTGAAAAGCATCCTGGCAGACGCAACTGAGCATTGGGCATAAGGTATTGCCGCATATTTCCCTATTTTGATTTGAGCAGATTGAGATACCCATCAAGAACACGAACACTATCCCTCCCTAATGAAGGGCGGGAGGCATCATGAGAGGAAGAGTGAACTTGTTTGTTTGACTTATCTTTGGAGCATAACTTCACACTAAATGTTGCAAACAACCCCATGGACCAAAGCGATCACCTGTTTCGGTGCTCCTCTAGTGTCAGCGAGTCCATGACGTTGACCCTCGTTGGTGCCATCATCATGATCTTTAGATATCCTTAGCCATTTGGTCCGGCGACTCGTCCTGCACCACAATTTCACGCCATGGGGCTGTTGAAAGTGGGAACGCCCTTGCATTGGGATGACATGCTGGAGCATTGCAATTATATCCGTCGCCATGGTACCTTGGCACATCTCGATGCTGCATGTACAACCCAGACTTCATTGCTTTATTGGGGTGCACTCCTTTGCGAGAAGATCTTCAAAAGAAGAGAAACTGACAACAGTAACGTAGCAACTTGAGGTTCAATTGAGATTAGGGATGCAAGTTCTTTCCATGTATGATCATGATAATATATGTTTACTGTTTATTGCTCAATGCATCACAGTCCCTACATGTAAATCCTTGGGCAGGTGTGCTCCAATTTCTCGCAACGTATCGACGCATGCAGCACCTTGAGAATGATCCCTTCTTTTATGGAGATGAATTGGCTCCTTGGTTATCTCTCGGGCCCTCGGGTCTAAGATGGTCCAAGGGGCCCAGCAGAGTGCAGAGAGAGAGGGCTAGGCTTTCAAGGTTTTAAGCCTGAGGTCAAATTGTTGTACCTGCAAAATGAACTTGGATAGCCTTGGCACACAACTGCGCATGTTATATGATTCAGAACATGCGTGTGAGCGTGCACTCTCACCAATTCCTTCGCGCCCAGTTGTGTACTGGGTTTTGAACGATCATGTTGAATCAGGCGTGTATGTATGAGCCTCATTACTTGTTGCCTCCTCCCCAAGAGGGTCTACCCCAAGGGTCGCAGCCCTTTGGTCGAGGAATACTCACTCCTGAAACTGGATTCAAAGAACAAGAAAGCGGCTCGGCCTCAGAACTCCAGAAGAAATGAGAATATGACTTGCAATGCATTGACCAAATTTTCACACCTCTCAGATCGAAGGTTTTGCTCGTTTTAATGCAGGGGTATTTTTGTTGCCCTTTGACCCAACATAGTTCCAACATCGTGATGAGGATAGTGCAAATAATATTTGCAAGGTATGGTCTGGTAGTCACAGACCTGTTGTTGAATATGCCTTCAACATCTTTTGAAGAGTGACTGAGCACTTATTGAACACTACAAGGATGTACTAGATCCTTGTGCCACTCCAGCTTTTTCAGATGGTGTTGGCAACTGAACTGGACTCAGATCCACAGCGGAATGGCATTTTGCATGCTGGTCATGTTAATATGTTGAACTAGTTGAACTGTAATATTGCAGTTTCATGAAATCCGGGTACGCCAAAATAAATCAACAGATTTTGCAATTACATCACCCCAATATCGTCTTCGAAACACGGAGGTGCGATTGAGTTTGCGAGGGTCAGAGGCCACATAGATGCAATTTGGATGGGTTTTGGGTCGGGATCGTAGACTAGAAGCAGTAGAAGCAGCCTGTTGCACCACGACATATGGAAACCCATGGATCTATCTGTGAATCTGAAGTTTGTAGACAATGTGAATGCACAATACATTCACCTTACAGGACCTTTGCATTGCTCTTTAGTTGGTACTCGTACTTGTTTTCTTCTCCTTTGGTATTTCATGACTGCGTTGCAGTACACAACGCTCTCAAACTGAGAAGGGCTTGGTAAAGACTTGCACTTGCATGGCATTCTTTGTATAATTTGGCGATGTTTTGGGACTTTAGGATTGGCATCGCAATACCCATGGCAAGAAATCTTGGGATTGGTTCAAGTTCCATTCATCACATTGTGTGATGTGTTTGCATGTTCATGACCTTTCAGATGTTGCTACACTACACCTTTGGGCTAATGTTTGGTTGGCACGATGTTGAGGTGATATCAAAAGGGGCTGGCGGTTTGTGTTTTTTTGGTTGTACGGCCTGGTGTACCTCAGTCACTTTGCCATTTGAAGAAATAAGCAACAACCACCACCAACAGCAACACAACAAATTACAAGAGCAAAAAGTTGGAGAGCAATAATGATAACAACAATGACAAAAAAACTGAGGTGATGGAAAAGTTGCGCAAGCAAGAGCAGGACAGCACCGTTGCGCAAGCAGAAGGGGGAAATACATGGGAAATACATTAGGTATATTAAATATATTATTATATATTATCTATTTGTGGAAGGTAACAGAATATCCCCGTATATCCCCACACCTACACTCGTATGTGATAATGCTCATGATATGGAACCATTCTGCTGCAGATGGATTTTCAATTTGCTAGTTGGAGTTTTTGAGAATACTGCCACCACGGCAGTCCAAATTGGAGTAGCAACAGATTTCCAGTCAGACACTGAGAGGAAAGCCTTCCCATGGGATTGGGATGCGCTTGGCACCAAGAATATGGCAGTTGGATGTTGGAGGGCACCCCAAAGCTGCCTTATGATGGATATGTATCTTGGCGGAGCAGCAAGCTGAAATGAATTTGATTCTTATGCTCCATAGTTTGTGGTTTGTTGATGTTGGTTGTGTTACGGTTCTAGTTGCAGTAAGTACCAGGTAACTCTGCTTGTCTGCAGGGTATGGCAGTGGTTGATTATTCGGGGTGTCATGTGGTCAGCAGCACACACATCAGACAGCGTTGAGCCTGGTAGAATCCTAAGTGCCAGCCCATTAGCAGCATCAGGTGGTCCATTGTAGTAAGTTTTGGCCTTTGTCATCAGGGGCCCCTTTCGATTCGGAATAAAACCATGCAACCGTCCGCCTGAACGAGTCACCACTTGGAAATCGTTCAATGCCAGGCCTCGAGTTTGGTGCATGTGGAGCAAAACATGCGCTTGCGCCGTGGTCGGCTCTTGTCCGTCCTGTCAGCCGACGAGGTCTGGGGTTGTTTGGGGAGGTGATCACGTGGGTGATCTGATTGGTTCTTATCGCTGTTGGTAAATCGGGAAGACCGCGAATCGGAAGTGCAACCTATTGCAGAACAGGCTCAGGATGAACATCATTTGAGTCATGTGAAGTGCTACAACTTGACCAGATCAGTTGGCACGGAAATTATGAAGTAACCAGACTTGTCGGTTTTCTTTTTGGGAGTATCCTTGGAAGGGATCTATTTTCCATGGTTATTCAGTCTGATTTGTCCAACTCCCTAAGGAGTTGAATCCTCAGTTCCATCCCAGCCCAGGCAGCGCCAACCTTAGTGGCCTTTCCTTTGATGGGCGTTGGAACCGACTTCACCGTGCCGGCCGCAGCCACCACTGGCAATGTGGCCTCCCGGTCCACCCTGGTGCCAGATGAGTGCATCAATCCACACCCCCGCAACTTGACGCAGAATGAATTGCAGTAAGTTTGTGGCTGGAGGTGCTTTGCCTCAATCATTGTACTCATTGTGAGATTCGAAGTCTTTTTCGGAGTTGAGTTGGAGCACTTGCAGTTTCTAGTTTTACATTGCATTGTGTACTAACATGTATTAAAATTGATATACAGCACTAATGATATAATGATATCTAGAAGTGTGCTGATTCCTGTTACGCTCAATAAAGCTTATGTTGACACTTGGAGAAGGGATAGTTGTTGACCCGGCTTGTTTCCAAGCTTTGCATTTGGCCATTTGCTCTGTAGTTTGTGGTTTTTATACTGCTTTATTTGCTGACCATGTTTGCAGAACTGATTTCAATTAAAGTTTAGCCATGTTACTGTGGGTGACTGGTGTGTTGCAGCATTTCACTGCATATTGTTTCACATATGTAATCTTATAAGTGGATTCTTGGTTTAAACGAAACAATTGCAATGTGTACATGTATTTGTGACGTAGTAGAAAGAGACAAATAGAAATAAATTCATCAATAGACCGCTCCATCCATATTTGCATACTGTGATAACACTTTCAACTACGCATATTGCAATCTCGTATTCATCAAAAATCCAGCATAACCTCAACACTGCGCAAAAGTTCAGGGACCCTCAAAGGGTGGGATTCCCATTCCAAGTCCATTGGAGCACTTTTGGTTCCCAGGTTTTGGCACCCTAACGGGCAATATTCGAGAGCGCAGGGGTAGCAAGGTGGACATCCAGGTGCCGCTCTTCAAAGATACCAGGCTGGGTGGAGTAGCATGAGCAACCACGCAACTGCTATGGAGATTCCAAACATGTTGGGTATATATCATAGCAAATCAATGGAAAGCCCTCAGATATGCATTCCAAAAATGTTTAGTGCATTGTACTCTTTGACCATTGGAAGTTCATGCAATTTCCAGCCTTGCTTCCTCGAGTAGAGGTTCCTGACATCAAGAGATGGTATGCTTGTTTTTTCTCTTCTCAATATGACTCACTTGTTCCATGTTGGAATATTTCATTTCATTTTTGAAATTTCCGGCCAATGGCAACAGAAGAAATGGAGGAAAATAGAAGAAATGATACAGAAGTTGACAAACCTCCCCAACAACTTTGCGTAGACCGTGCCTAGCGTTACAGAACGACAACTTGAGACTCTGTGTCATGTGATGGCATTAGGAAGTACATTGAAGTATTATATAGTATTATAGCTTTCAGGATATGTATATAGTGATGGTGTAGCTTGTCACCAGCATCCACCAACCGCACTTTCCATTTGACCGCTACCGGAACCAGGACCCCGGAGTTCGAGACCTCAGAAGATCCAATGATCCAAATGGATTGCATGGCCTTTGGCATGGGCTGTTGTTGTTTGCAGGTGACCGAGCCATGATTTGAAATGCTTAACAAACATGCAGCATACATTTCGTTCATTGATTGATTGGCATCCTTCATCATCCTACATTATCTTTACCCTTGGCCCAGTCAGTTCATTTATCCATCATATCCATATCATCTACGGCATGTTTCATATGCTATCCATGTATTTCCAGGTGACCTTCCAAGCCCGAAACATGAACGAATCACGAAGCTTGGGCAGAATCGGATGTCGGGATCGAAGGTCAAATTGAAATTTGCAATGATGCTTCATGAATTAGATATCCTTATGTAATTCATTTAGGTGTTTCATGATTTTCCATTTTAGGAGCTATATGTAGAATATCTATATTTATATTTGTATATTATATTACAGTATATGTTTATTTATCTTGTTCCAGTATTGAAATAGAGACGCATTGCTTTGTTTCCTGAATGTGGGTACTTCCCTCGTGGACACACGAATAGCGTCATGACCTCTTGAAACGCTTCGCATGAGGATACTTGTACGATCAACTCGCTGTACTTGCTCCAATCATGATGGCTATGACTGCGGCAACTTGCCAAGCAATGAAGATCACCAAAATTGCAACGGCTTTTTAAACGAAGAGCATAGCAGTTGTGCTAAGTCAGGTTTGCCCGAAATAGTTCAAGTCAATTCTCCGATTTGAAAGGCAAATATCCTCTTCTTGTTGCCCCTGTGGTTAACTGACTGCATTTGTGCCAAACTTCAAGGCTACTCCCGTTTTGAAGGGCCGTCTTGCTGCTACAGATGCACGATGGAGCGTGACTTGGAATTTATGCTGCTGGAGAAAACCACCAAAAAAGTGGATGGGAATTGCTTGCCTTAGTTATGAACACATGGCTTTTTCAGACGGCTGAAGTTTAAAGTAGATTTGATTCCTCCAATGTTTATGTATGTTTATGTTTCCAGCTGTTTTCAGACTTGTTGGTCAAGGAAGTGTTGCCCATGAGTGAAACAGAGAGCAGCTAAAAGTTGCCCAAAAGTGTGGTAGAACAGCTCTTCTGTGAGCGAAGTATTGGCTCTCCTATATTCAACGAAAATGTTAGCAGAAATACTTTGGCAAACACATCCCTCGGAACCTTCAACACCAAGGCAGAGTGGAATTTCAACCTCGCATGAGTATTGCACTTCGCATCATAGAGCTTCCATTGTTTTTCATGCTACACAAAACGGATGTGGAAAATGAAAGAAGTGATTTGATGATATTTTGTGGGGGACATGTTTTTTCTTTATCGCCACCCATGTCAGTGAAAGATATTGTTCTGGGAAGATATCCATGGGCGCAGCACCAAGAAAAGAAAGGTCATCAGCCAATCTGTGGATGACCGCACGGAAGCAGAGAGAGGTATCAGCTGTGGTTCTGCAGATTCACGAATGGCCGGAGAGGGTCTTCGCAGGCAGGATGTAACTTCAGGTTTCATGATGGGAAGGATTGTTTTTGGTGGTGCTTTAAATAATGGAAAGGAAAAGGCAACCAAGGTAGATAAGACTCTTTTTGCGATGTTCTATAAATGATTGAGGTTGGAAATCAAGCTTAAAAGTTGTCGTGGGAAGAGTCCCTCGATGATCAATAGTGTTTGGGAATTATATACAACTTCTGCATTTGTGAAACTTGACATTCTAGATGGCTTGGGGTTTGAGAAGCCTGCAGCAGGTCAAAGTTGTGAAGGTTTGAGGGTGTCCATCTATTTCGACCAAAAAAACGCTCGGGCCTACAATGAATCGTTGCGTTGAGTCCTAAAAGATGGTCATTGCATGTTATTTCTTCTTCCACGCAAACTTGCTCCCAGGCAAAGCAAGAGCCGATATGATTCGATTTCCTGCTATATACATCCATCCTCACAGAGCCACAACGACATCCCTTGCGAAACTGACGAAGAGCTGAAGGCTGGCAACACTAAAGCTTGGTCCTGAAGTTGTTCAGAACAGTACGGAATTGAACATATGGGATATAACCAGGTGATTGTCATGCTTGTGAAGATTCTCTTGACCTAGGACTTAGGACCACATCAACAAGTAGGGGGTAGTTGATGAGGTTGAGTGCTTCAGGTATCGGGGTCTAGGGCCTTCGTGGTGAGTGCTTCAAGTTTTCAAGATCCGAAAGTTGAAAGGTCATGACTCAGTCATCGTAGCTGAGGCCTTGTTGAGACATGAAGGAGTTGATGAAGCGATTGCTCAGCACATCTCCCATTTGTTTACCCGAGATCCACTGGTCCTTTGGTTATTGCAATGTTGCTGTTTGGGGGGAGCAACGACATGTGGAAACTGCAGCAGGTTCTTGATGTTGTGCTCAAAAGTCAAGCCTGTTCTGCTGCGCCTCTGGCCCGTTTCACAATGACAGAGATTTCACATTGATGCAGTGAAATTCCTTGGGCAAAGTACCATAGAATTACCACGGAATGGAGTGATATGTTGCTTCAAGAATTAGGAAATAATAAAATTGATATATATATATATATAGTTCCCATGGGAAAGAAATCCTTATATTTAGACAAAGCCTTTTGATTTCATCAGTTGAAAGGTTTCCTTCAGTTCAAGTTGGATGGCTCCCAAGACCAATTGAATCCCAGTTCACTTATTTTTGTATGCAGTAAGTCCACATGGACTTCTTGTGTGGCAGTAGCACTTGAAAACACCCAGCCAGTGTCGCAAGAATTTCAAGGTCGCATTTGAGGGGATGATCGAAGCCGACGATGAGACGTCCACTGACCATTTCGAAAGTGTCCAGTGCCACGGTTTGACGTAAATTGGAGGGTTTCTTTGAAGCTGTTTGGGTTGTGGTTTTCATCTCATGTTCATCTCGTACCTCTTCTACTACTTGAGAAATTGCACGTTTTGATACGCATAAGGTCTACAAATTGGCAGACAGTGCGCTGGCACCTTGTTTGCATCTTGCCGTGGGACTCCCAAGGTCCAACTCCCAAAATAATTGTTGAAAAACGTTGAAATGTAAAATCTTGAGAGACTCTCTGGGTACCTTTATTTTTTGTGAGGTGTATGTAGACATATAGGTTCTCCACAGTCCAGATAGGATCAGATTGGTGTGAGTGGTGAGATATGGTATTGCAGCTGTTTTTACAAAAGGCGTGCAGTAGTATATACTTCTTGGATCTTGTTCGTGTTTCTTTTGTTTTCTTGAGTCGTCAGGCATGACGTTTGCCCATTACAAATTCTGTGAACTGGCTTTTGAGGTGCCCATATCAGTTGATGCAATACCAAAAATACAAATGTGAAGTGTATATTTACCAGAGCCTCATGAGGCACAGGATCCAGAATCTCCAGATTGCTTGCACGAAAATGCTGGGCAATGACACTGTCAACAAAGCACGGACGTCTTCCATCCCTTTGTACGTCTTGCAAGTGCGCTAGCAAAATTGGCGCAAGTGCGCCCATTGTTCATGTTTGCATATTAGTTGGATGCATTCGCATACACTTTAGATGGTTTGGCTCGCATGTGTGTTGCAGTTTCGCGGGCTTGCTTTGTTTATATATTTATATATTCATATCCTCAGCATATTCCTGCTTTTGAGTTCTAGGTCCTAGGTGAGTCATTTCCATCTCTTCATACTGTATTTTGTTTTGAGCTTGAAGCATCTTCAACATATGGTTCTGGGAAAAGCCCTTGAAACATGCAGCAACCATTAATCCCCTATTCTGCTTGTTTTCAGCAGGGTGCGTCATGTCCTGCAAACCAGGAAGCCTCCACCAAGTCCATCTGCTTCTGGTTCTCACATTGGCTGGCGCACAGAGTTTCGTTCCATGGAAATTCAGCTGACAGATTTCGAGAATGCGGCCTTTTCGGCATTCATGGTATCTTGACGGATCTAGGTGCCAAGGTGACAAGGTGAGGTCAGGTGGCAGGTGACTTATGATAAACTGTATGGGGGTGCTCCACTTGACGCAACTGGCAACAAAGTGGCCATGTGTTGCCATACCGCGAAGGTTTCACATACTTAATTCCGAAAAGATATGACCAAAAACGCAAATAGATTAATGCAGTGCATAAACGTTGCTATTACTGCACCATATCACTTCCGATGATTTCAACTGCTGTGTTCTCGAAGCGTCAGTTTGAACAAACCCAGAGCTCGAGGTGCTGATTTCAAGAGCCGTGCTGGTGTTTAACCTGGACCTCTTGGCTCCCCTTTCGATGGTGGATGAGAATATGAAAAGGGCACATGATGTTAATGCAGTCAGGACTGAAAGGCATATGTTGTTCAGTTGTTTGGATTTTGCCTATTTGATGTTTACTGGGGAGTGGATTGATTCAATAATCTAGCGGATGTTACTACTTCCACATCATAGCATATTCAAAGACTAAGTTAGCATGCAAGTCTTCAAAATGGCTACGGCACTTGAAGATAGTTCTTGAGTTCTAGGTATTCTTGCTTGTTTTCTCTAAGGTTTGCTATTCTTGGTGTTGTCGTCCAAAATCTGGCCCAAAAAGGCCTAAGGAACCATACAGTCTCAAGCGAGCTGTTGTGAAATAAGCAGCGTATAAATACTCTTCAACAAAACCTGTTGCATTTTACCGCTGTGTAGACGCTGGCCTTGAAAGCCATTGAAAGCCAATAGGATATGATATACTGTATTTCATATGATGTGCCAGCAGGCCTGGAAGTGTTCAGAAACAGTGACTCTAGCCTGAAAGTCTCAGTTGCAGAATGGTGTTCCCAACGTCACTGGCAGGACCCAGAAGTTCTGGTTCAGGAAGCAAGTTGAACCAGCAATTCGGTTGCAGAGAAACCATGTTTTTGGTGACACGTATTTTCACAACCGTGGAGGTGTTCACTTTTTCAGGGGGGTGTATTGGGGGATGGAGTGGGGTGGGGGATAATAACATACGTGTCTGTATGTAGCACACATGGTGACATATCGGCCACTACAGTCATATATTGCACGAAGGGAATGGGGTGGGGTGCGGTATGGGGGTAATAACATACGTGCCGTGTATGTAGCACACATGGTTGACAGCAGATGCCCTGGGAAGTTTGTTGCGGTCCGACCATGTTTGCACAAAATGTATCAAAATGTCACACAAGCGGGGCATATTATACATGCACGCCATGTTGGAGATGATTTTGTGCAGATCATCATGTTTCTAGACATGCACTATATACTGTGCTGATATGTTTTTCCACCGTCATGGTGGCAAGTGCGCTATTGCAGAACAGGATGATAAATGTGACCGTCAGAAGCCTTCCTGTTTCAGAACATTTTTGTTTGATGTGCTTGATACTGGCCTGACACCGGTGCCTTTGCCCAACTGACTTTTCCTGAGTTTCACCACAAGTATTGCCTTCCCACACCCCTAGAAAGCTTTCGGAGTCAAGATCCTTATTTATGTTGGGTCGGTGGGCGAGCGCTTGGAGTTAGAGTTCCAGCAAGGAGGCAGCGGAGATGTGTGAGATGTCCATGGATGAGATCATGATACTTGGATGTGTGAAGCCGGACTTTTGGTAGGTCTCGTTTGGCTTGCAATCATGACATGTCGAAATGTGTATATATTGATTTTAAAGGTGACAGTATCAGTACGTATATGCTTATACATCTATAGATTTGTTACTTTGATGCCGTTCACACTTGGTGTGGTGGACCAACGTGGGGCCCTTCATAGCAGCAACATGCAGCCACTTGCGCGATAATCACTGCACGATAATAGTCACATCAGCCAGAGAATTCACAAGATGTGTATATTTGATGAATTGGTTTTACCATAGTTTTACCATTCACCGGCAGTGTCACATGTTTCTTCATCATACGCGCCAGTCTGTTTTCAAACCAAACCAGTGATTACATGTGACTACCATGATTACCAATTTTATTTGCATCAAATCATCTGTGATTATGTTATCAATGTTCAGAATGGGGTGCACCGAGCAGTACGTGTTTTGACATGAGCATCCATCAACCGAGGAATGGAAGCAATGGAGGCGAATTTCCTGGTCTCATTCCACTTTGTATCTCATCCTCAGAGATGTGGAAAGTTGCGGGCTTTTGGGGGGAACCCAGGAATCCTTTGGTCAATGCAACATGTGAGATTTCGGATTCTTTGAATGTGAGTATGTTTTATTGTTTTCTTGGATGGTCGTTCAAGAAGTGCACAAAGTGTTTGGGCCCATCTCTGTTGATTCAAAGCCAAAAGCTGCCTTTTGCAGTACTTTTGCCCCTTCAGAGCCTCCACCCAAAAAAGTGCAAAAGTATGCATGGTCCCATGGCTGGAAGAGAACACAAGCGCTTCAGGTTATGCCTATTTGACCTACATTGATTGTGATGAAGCTTCCTTCGCACGTCTTGATCAGTACTTGGGACCTTGACAGCGGCCGTGACAAGGGCAGCCGATGCACTGGTGTTGGCAGTGAGCCATAAGAAGACCATGCAAGATTCAACAGTAGCCACTATCGATAGACATCATCCTAGGTTGCAATATCAGTATGCTGAAATGGTTTTGTTCATGCCGTCATAGCCCCTCCTAGCCGGAATATCTTTCGATTCCGAGGTATTTGAAGCTCATCAAAGGCGACTTGGACTCCAAACCGTGAGGGGTCGGGAGAGAGGAAAAAAAGAAACAACTAAATCCGGGCATATCAAAAAAGAAGGCTGTGACATTAGTTAGGATGACCACGCATCAAAGTATGTCTTTGGGATTCTTTGGGCCCCCAATCTTGCAAAAACTATCAGAAACTCATATCACTGTCACATCCGGAGATTAGGATCTGATCTTGACATGAAAGCACACACAAAGAAAAATCAGAAACAATTCGGCTTGAAACTGAAAATCAATACTCGAGTCATTCAGGCCGTGCATCTGGAGAGTTGGTCACACCTGCAAGCTGGATGCGCAGCACCTGGGTAGAATAGCGGTTCATAAGAAACTGGGCGAAGTGTTCAAGAAATTTCAATCCATGTGGTGTAAATGAATGTAAATGAGTATATGTATTATATGATATTGTATGGTATGGAATGATTAATGATTATGGTATGTTATGGTATGTAGTGTAACCCAAGGGAATGTAACGTGGTGTAAAGCAGTGCAATGTGATACGAAGTAATGGAACGTATTGAATGTAATGTAATGTACCTATCTATTATGTATGTATGATTTATGTACGTGCGCAAGTACGTATGCATGCGAGTAAGGACTTGCATCTACTCGTACATATATACATGTTTTATATACATATTATTGCGTGTGTAAGTATCTTCGTGCGTAATTGTATGCGTAGTATGTATATATGTGAGTATGTTTGATATATGTGCGGACGTGTGTGTGCATTATATGTGTGAAAATTGATGTGCGTGAATCAACATTCGAACCCAATATATCAGGTGATACAGCCAGGGAATCAGATTGATATGTACAGGAATAAACTCTTTTTTGAGACCCCTCCCACATTCATCAAGCAGATGGATCCAATTCGAACCATCCATTTCTGGCGGTGGCTCCTCATGAGGTTTCCTCCGCTCACATCCGGATTATGCCAATGACTCGGTCGTATCTGATAGCATGGCTTATGACTTGGTGAAGGCTTGCAATGAAATTGCCTTGGGATACCGAAGTTGTCCAGAACTGCTGGGTGACATAGAGATTGAGCCCATTACCAGGCAAGCTGTGCGGTGATGATGGTGTGAGGGGTTGGAGGATGGTCGCTGCATGAAATCCGACTAACCACTTGACGGAGTTCATTTGCTGACCCCCACGATTCACAGGGTTTTAGAAGCATCCCTGCAGGTGGTACAGGGATTTAGAAGCACCACAGCAGGCGGTAAAGGGTTTTAAGCAGCAGCAACAACAACAACAACAACAACAACAACAACAACAACAACAACAACAACAACAACAACAACAACAACAACAACAACATATTATTTCATCAGTGTGAACAACAGCGACCGAGCTGTGGCCATGCATCCAGAATGATTTTGGGGTTCTTGAGGCGAGAGCAGTATGAGATTCCCTTGTTCGGCGAAAAGCTGACCAGTGCAGAAAGAAGCTTGGCCAAGATGATGTAAGAAAATGCCTGAACAGATGATCAGATCTCATGTGTTGCTTTACTATGCGATTTTGATTTCACTAAGATCTCTCCGTGAGACATGATTATTGTCCGTGTTTTTTCTGATTTTTTCTGCGTCTTTACATTTATCGAAGGAAGTTTAGAAGTCTAACTTCCGACAATATGCAGAGTTGAAAAGCAGAGTAGAGGTGTCAAGCAGAGTAGAGTTGTCAAGTCAGCAGAAAGAAGATCAACACGCGTGTAGAGTCACTAGAAAGCAGGTACACGTGCGCGAAATGTTAGGGACGTCGCGAATCGCTGTGTTTTTCAATGATTCGTGCTTTCTGATGTTCGAAAAGTAGCCTCGCTACAGCGGCGGGTGCGGAGGTAGCTGTTCAGCAGACAGGTGAAAAATGGCACGGCGCTGTGGCGCGAAGCACATTTGTAAGTCAAAATGCACAAAACACCGCACTGTCGGAGCCATTTTTGAAGTGGCGATCCGGAAAAATGGCACGCCACTGCGGCGCGAAGCACATTTGGAAGTGAAAATGCTAAAAAACTGACGGTGTCGGAGCACTTTTTGAAGTTCTGATGTCGAAAAATTGCACGCGGCTGTGGCGCGAAGCACATTTGCAAGTCAAAATGCACAAAACACCACAATCGCGGACCAATTTTGAAAGTTTCGATCCGGCAAAATTGCACGCCGCTGTGGCGCGAAGCACATTTGTAAGTCAAAATGTGCAAAACACCACATGTTCGGACCACTTTTTGAACGTCGGATGTTCAAAAATGGTACGCCGCTGTGGCGCGAAGCACATTTGCAAGTCAAATTGTGCAAAACACCTGCGTTTTGCAGCATTTTGAGAGGTTTCTACCTGACTAGCTCATTCACTAACGAATTAACTAACTAACTAACTAACTAACTAACTAACCAACTCACTCACTAACAAACTAACTAACTACCTAACTAACTAACTCATTAGCCAGCTAACTAACTAACTAACTAACTAGCTAGCTAGCTAGCTAACTAACTAAACAAACTAACAAACAAACTAACTAACTAACTAACTAGCTAGCTAGCTAACTAACTAACTAACTAACTAACTACCTCACTAACTAATTATCTCACCAACTCACTCACTAACAAACTAACTAACTAACTAATTGACTAGCTAACTAACTAACTAACTTACTTACTTACTAACTTACTAACTAACAATTTAGTCAGCAAAGTAACTAACTAACTAACTAACTAACTAACTAACTAACTAACTAACTCACTAAGTAACTAGCTAGCTAACTAACTAACTCATTAGCCAGCTAACTAACTCATTAGCCAGCTAGCTAACTAACTAACTATAACTAACTCACTAACTAACAATTTAGGCAGCAAAGTAACTAACTAACTAACTAACTAACTAGCTAGGTAGCTAGCTAGCTAGCTAGCTAACTAACTAACTAACTAGCTAACTAGCCAGTTAGTCAGCTAATCAGTTAGACAGTTCGGCAGTTAGTCAGATCCATCAGTGTTTTCGCTTTGTCATCCGTGATTCACAACAACCAATCTCTCCTATACGTTTCCTATTCTTGAAACTTCCGCCACCGCCTCGTGCGGCTCTACTGGTACAACATGACATATGCAGCTTCTAAGCGAGGCAGCAGGTTCTGCGGTAGCTGCAAGCCATGTTTCGAAAGCCAGCTTCTCACACAGGTACGGAAGCTGGATCTATACTCACACTTAAAATGTTTACTCAGATATTAGGGGCCTATCCTTTGCACTACCTCCGTGGTGCAATTCCCATGTCTTGATTTCCGATAGCCACTAGTCACTAGCCCCCCTTACTAAACTCCCTTTCAAAACGTTGGGAATGGTGATCGCAATCTCAGGACAGAAGCTGCTGGCCAAGCTTTGGCCCAACTGTCCCTCACCGTGCCCTTGTCCTACTGACCTCTGTGATTACGCAACTCGTTGTGGGCCTTGGATGGCGACCGCTTCCAAAACACCACAGCTTGCAGCTTGCAGTTGAGATGGAATACGTGGAAGGAGAAAGAAACAAAAATCTGGGGAATGGAAGGAGTAAGAAGGGTTGTTGTTTTTTTGTGGGGGTGATCTTGGCGATGGTTCATGTTTCAAATACCGTACAACCAGAAGTGTGTGGGCATTGAGCCCATTTAGTTTTTCATAGTTTCCCAAGGCTTCAGTCTAGCAAGGCACTTTGTGATTTAGAGTGGTTCTTCCCAGATGATAGTGATAGTGACAGAATCTGGTGCATACAACCCCCGCAGTTCTATCCAAACTAGCGAAGCTGCCACGTTGATTTCCCACATTGAGAGGATAAGCTCATCCCTTTGGGAATTTGGATCCCTTTGCCTTGTGGCAACCGCATTCCCCACACGACGCAGGAGTTCTTGTTGGCGATCCGCTGCAGGACCAAAGCGTATAGAAAAAGGGATTCAATGACATACCCAGGCTTGCCGTGAAAATAGCAACTGGGTGGCCATGTATCTGAAAATCCCGTGTCCCACGTCACGAGGAAATGCGGGACTCCCCTAAAGCTAGAGTCATCAGAGATGAAAACCTTCAACTCGGATCCACAAGAAGAAAGGAAAGACTCCAGTGAATCTTTCCACACATCATGCACCCTCTGAAGACTGTGGCCAATTTTTCGGCGTCCCAGCTGGTCGAAAATCCAAATTGGCAGAGAATAGATGGATCCTCCGTTTGCAGAGGGCCTGAATGCAGCATGGTGTAACTTTCACGTACTGGAAGCAACACTCTATCAGTGATGTTTTGCTTTCTTGATTGCATTCTTACATGAAAATGTGCGTGTACATGTGTGTACTGTATACAGACATGTTTACAGAATGGAGCCATTAGCAGATGTGTTTTTTGGGCCGATCTTCTCTGCCAATGGTGATGGCATTAGATTGCAATGAGAGGGATAGCATGAAGGAGATGATATGGACATTGAAAGCTACCAACCCCAATCATTGTAGTGTTCTCTTTCACCAACATGTTCATGAAGCATGGTACACTTTCGGGCCTACAGAAGTCGATAAAGATTCTTTTGAAAAACGCACTACAAAGTAGTTTGAATCAAGAGTGATGCCATGCATCCACTATCAGCAGACGCTTTTCTAGCCCCTTTTAATCTTTTGAGCATTTGGTCTTCTCAAACGGATGCTGCCGCATGCACAGACAGGAATGTGTTCGCATCGATTAGAATTGCCGCACGCTGCTGCCGCATCCCGGTCGTGCCAAAGTGGTGCTGGCAGCCATCCAATGAAGAGTGCTGCAGTTCACATTCTTCCCTTGCTGCACCCTTTTTTTTGTACAGTGAGAGGACTTTTTTCCTTGTTCAATTTCAGGTGTGCGGGCGCCGTAAGCTTCCGTTGCTAATTTTTGTTGCAAGTTGAAATTCGTCTTCACGTTTCATGTCTTGCTAGTTTGAGCGTCTCATGACTGGAAGACATGGGAACTTCGGTGGCAAATCTGTGGTACCTTGCACCCAAGAACATGAAGATAAGAGTTCTCTTCCCAACTTGAACAGTGTCCCGTGGAAATTCACGACAGCCCTTGGCCACAGCTGTTGAGCTGATGTCATGGGAGGTTGGAGCCAAGGGGCAGGTTCCATCCACAGTCATCACAGAACCCACAAAACATGGAGGAAAAAAATGCCGGCTCATGGCCCTTCAGCTTGAAACGAAGATGATCAATCCACAAGACGATTGATGCTAGGTGGTGTTGAGTCTACTTGACATTCAAATCCCATCAGAGGGATGATTGACCTTTTTGCTTGTGATGTGGTAGTATGCACGGAGTTTCCTTTCTGTGATGGGAGTGGCTAACATTAATGGATAGTTATTGACTGCCCTGAATGCTTGCTGCCTACAAATGGAGGTTCACGACCAAACAACATTATGGCAGCCAATGCTTTCGCCGATTCGGATATCATTGTGTGACTGCTGAAGGATGGATCTAGTATGATCTGGTTCATAGAGTCCTAGAGTCATGTAGAATCTTGTCATAGTTTGCACAAATCTTGTAGAGTCTCAGATCTCCAAAGCTGGTCATCAGCGGAGTTTTCCCATGTCCATGACTTATACGACAATTCCTCAATTTTGGGGGGCATGTTATTTTCACATTTGTTGGGTGAATCTTTTGATTTGCGCTTTTCCCACGGTGGGGTCTCTTTCCGCCTTGGCCATGCCGAAAGATGCTGCCATGGTGCGAATGGGCATCAATTTGGGATCTCCTGAGGAAGAAGCCAAAGTCAGCACCCTCAGCAATTCACTTGGATGAAAGGATGGATATTTAGAGGGAGAACCGGTTCTTTAGAGATCTTGCATTCAAAGTGGTAGAGGAATGGTATCCAAATGCAATATCTAACGGGCCCTATGTATATATTCTGTTCTTTTTTTGTGCACTGATGTGACCTGTTTCTTTGAAATCCCTTTGAGACGAGGCTTCCCGCATGGCTGTGACTCTTCATGAGTCCATGGTGCGCTTCCTGAATTTGATTCGTTTAGCCACCAGGCATGCAATCTTTTTCTCCGGGTCTGCCCGCAGGGGCTGCGGCTACACGTTTGTTCAATATGGATGGATACTTCCAGTGGGATGTTCAATTGTGACGGGTGATGATGATGATGATGATGATGATGATGATGATGATGGTGATGGTGATGATGATGATGATGATGATGATGATGATGATGATGACGACGGGAAGGACAACAGAGATGAGGGTTCATCGATGATATTGTTGTTTGTCAGGTTTTGCTTAATTACGTACTGGAATTCCCAAGATAGCCACTGTCAGCCAGCACGGTAGAAGTTCTGCTACATGCTCCAGATTAAGCTTGCCCCATCTTTTCGTTATCTATCGTTATTTACTGTATTTACGCTTGGAAATTGGTAACTGCGTGAGATTTCACATCAAAATTCCTAAAGAATCCACAGAAAATGTCACAAAATTTGGCCATCACGACCCGAGGCAAATCTTTTCGGCTCGCTGAGGTCATCGTTGGTTCTCCTGTGGTCGTGCAGAGCTGCTGCTTGGGCTTTTCAAAGCGGTCGTTTGAAGGCTGGAAGTTTCAGAAAAGGCCTAGATATGTCAGTCTGATGTTCCAAAATCAAAAACAGTCCTCCATCCCAACCAAGATTGATGAGACATCTCAATTGATTGCTTCTAAATCTATCCCTTTGCATAGTAGCGGCATAGAACACCAAATAAAGTAGGATGTGTTTCCTGATGACTTGTCAGCGCACCGCTTGCCGCAAAACAGAGGATTCATTCACAGCAACTGTCACATTCATCTCCCAATGCAAGCTTGGACATGCAGTATGGATGGCTGTCTTCGGGCAGAGCCCTTTCCAACCACAAAAAACACCACAGTGATGGAGCTTTGGCCTGAGGTTGGATCCACTCTGTAGATTTGTTTTCTTGGTTGCTACGTCTTTTTGCACCTTGGATAATTTAGGCCACTCCAAAAACTGTGGGACAGACAGTGAAATGGAGAAAGGCTTGAGGATTCTACAAAGAATTTTCAGAACCTGGCTTTGGTATCTGGAAAGTCCTGGAATGCAGGAATCTTAAAGTGTTTCTTGACTTTTGTTTGTCGATTTTGTACTATAGGTTTCATATTATTTATGGATGGATACAGATGGAGTTTGTGAAATTCCGCTGATATTGTAATTACATGTAATTACACAGGTTTGCCATGTTTCGCTCGGCCTGGAGAACTGTAATTTAATCATTTCTCATGCTTCCCAATTTCAAAGTGGGTGACTTGTTTTTTACCGACGAGGCACTCTATGCCGTGGTGGGGCTCATTGGTTTGTTGGTGGCACCAGCCTCTTGACTTGTCTTTGTCGTGTTTTTTGGGGGGTCTTTTTGGCTCGGGCGTAAGCTTTCTTGAATCACATCCTGCTCATGAAGTATGCCCATGTTTCATAGTTTCATATGAATAAATTCTGTCCTACCAACCTTTCATTTGACGAAGATATTGAAGAAATTAAGAAGGTCTTTAGTATGGTACTTAGACAACCCACTTTTGTCCCAGCTGAAGCGAAGCCTTCCTTGTCGCTGTGTGGATTGGAGATGGGAGATGGCCTGATGGATAGGATCTAACGGGAGGATGGGACCTCGGAAGTAGATATCATTTGTATAAGTCATAGCAACATCTATTTCAATTGACTGCTCCTCTTCCATGCATTTCACTGCCCATGTGGAGAGCTACAAATTCGAATTTCGAGAAGTTCCAGTCAGCAAGTGCCTAGGAACAAGCTTTCTACGCCATGGGTTTGAAAGAATTCCGTTGGGCGTTTGAGCGTTTGCACCTTGGCCTTGTTGGCTTGTCGCAGGTTGCACATGTGTAGTGGATGGGGCATCAGTGTGCAGCTTGAATTGTTGGGGTTGGGAACCCAAACTTGTGGCGGCCACGGGGATCTTAAGCCTCAATTGTTTTCTCTAATGGAAATTTGGAAGAACCCCGTGTCGACATTGGCATCCCAGCTGAATGTGCTTGGGTATTGATGATATTTCAATGGTTTCAATGTAATCCTTCAATTTGGGGAGTCACCACTGTGCAGCTGAATCGTTGGGGTTTTCAACAGTGTCTCAATCTGCCAGGTATCCTCAAGCTGCCCATTGGAATGGCAATCCTATGCCAGATCCAGATCCAGATCCCAATGCGAAGTTGATGCTCACAGGAGGGTGATGCCGAAGCAAGCTGTAAGCCTGTTGGGGATGAAAACTTATACTCAACATGGACAGGTACAAACATTTTAACTTCTGTGTAAATTTCTGCTTGATGCACCTCCCTTTTTTTCTTCGCTTCATGCTGCACCTAGCAAGCCTTGTAGAGAGTGACATGAGAACAATCTGTTTTCCTACCTGAATCATCACTCAACTACAGGTGTAAAGATCAAGTTGTTATTCTTCGGATGCTACAACTCAATCAATAACCTCTTGGGTGCCGAATGCTTCCCAAGATTCCACCCAAGAACCTCGAAACATTGTCCTGGATAAGGACCTTAGGGATTAAAGCAATTAGGCCAGCTTGCTTGCATTTTGGTGTTAAGCACAACTCTTGCACTGGCCACAAGGACCTGGTAGCTCCAGCAGCCTCGGGAAAAAGGAGGCAGTTTGTGACAGGGAATCGTTTCCAAAATTCAAAGAGTTCGCCGTTGGCGCATGGCGTTAATTAGTCGCTGATAGAGAGGCAATGTATATGTGAATTGACATATAGATACGGAAATTTGTGTAGGCTTTTGGTGCCTTGCCAAAAAGCACTATCATGAACGCCTGGTCTCATTCGCAATGAAAATCTTGAAAGCGTTTGGTAGATGACACTTGCAAGGGAATCTGTGTTCTGATCGATGCAGTAAGCAATGTCAAGAGCCTCATGATGGCCACTTGTCTCCCACTTTCTAGCCCACTTTTTTCACGTGAAGAAAACTGAAAATGAAGCCATCTTGGGAGGTGACTGATTTTTGATGGCTGTTGGTCCTGCCAAAACCCTGCACCTGTCAGTTGCGTGTTCGCTGGCACGGCAGTGAGAATTTCATGGGACTGGATCGAGATGGCTGGGTCACTTGTTTGAGGTCTTGGTGCCGAAATGGGGAATTTTCATACCAAGTTTGTGGAAAACAAAGGACGGAATATGAGAATGTACAAAGAGGGCAGGTGACTGAGATGTTCTCATGTTTTGTACTTTCACCCACACTCTCCTCTCCTCATCTTGAGGTCATTCAAGACAGTGCTGCCAGCAGTGACGATGCCATGCGGCTGCAATTGCGGCCGCTGACAGACAGCAAGGGACAGAGGGTACCAGATACCTACACCCTGCAGGTAGGAAAAGTCTGGGATGGGGGGGAAAGATGATAATTTCACCATCCAAAAAGTATAGAAAGTTCCGCATTATTCAGATGGGGAGCACCTCTGAGCAAGCTCTTTTCTTGGTTTGATTAAAGCCCAGTGGCATCTGCAAGTTGCTCAGATTGCGCTCCGCACGATCTGTAGGCGTAGATCTATTGAAGACAGCATTTTGGATCAGCTAGTTGGTATTAGTTGGTATATGTTGGTATGCATGTTTCCTCAGAATGGATATGTCAGATGCTCCAGAAATATGAACTTCTGAAACCCTTTCGTTGCAGCTTCTCCTCGGTCAGGTACGAACTCGCGACAGCAAATGGGATGGCTATTGGTTGGCATGCACCCCGGTGAACCACCTACGTTTCGGTGGTTGGCTAAAGGCTTTTCCAAATGAGAAGGCACGACGGAGGGGCTGAAGAGCAAATGGAGGGATTGTTCTAGATGGATAGGAGGGCCATGGAAATCCCATTGTAACTCAATCAAGAGAGGTCACGAACATGTCAAAACAATTCAAAATATTCAACAACGGAATTTAAATAAGCAGCATATTTAAGCAACACCCCCCCTTTGGGGGCCCCAAATGGACATTCATGAGATCTCCTTATGAAAGAAACACACTGAAGCTGCAGCCAAATCCCTCAGGATGCGTGTCCCTTCAAGTTGATGCAAGACTCTTCATGCAATGTGGGCACTTGTCCCTTGGAACACTTCGTAAATGAGGGTTTGAGGTAACTGAGGTTGTTCATAGGTTTTCATGATTTAGGACCAAGATGCGCAGAGATGCTTTGTTGCAGATGATTGCCGTCACTTGTTCTGCGTATGTAATTGATTCTCATGCTCAAAGAGGATGAAACGTGTTGGAGTCAAGAAGTTCAGAGGATCAAATGTGATCAAAAGCAAGAGCTTGCAGTTTCTCAACCTGTGCATGTTACGCACTTCCATCACATGATGAAAGCTAGCAATTCGATGGAGTTTTGCGAGTAGGACTCCTAGAAATTTACAGATCGTGGCCTCAGAGAATGCAATCACAAAACAGGTGTTGGTTCAGGCACGTTTGGTAGTCGTATCTAGTGACCTACTTCATTCCTTACCTCAAGATGTGAAAGGCAGCGTTTGAACTTCAAAGGTGTTTAATGAGAAAGCTGAAAGAAAGCAGATTCGCTTCGCAGATCATGACTTTGGGATACTTTGAGGTTTCACTACATCTTCAATGTGTAGAAATATCAGGCCTCATGACCCCCATGTGTTCTTTGCAAAGCAGCTCATGTTTCCTCTCAAACATCTCTGCCCGGGGGGGCTTGGGACTTAGGCAAGATCATGAGCGCCTATGCCACGCCACCACAACAGAGCCCTGTGCTGGGCAAGGACAGGAAACAGTAATATCATAGCTACAGCTATTGAGTGTGGAGGTTAGGTTGTAGGTGTATCTCAGCCAATGTTTCAATGAGGAAACTGAGTATCATCAAATTACAACAACAGGTTTAGTCAGGGCCCAGTGGACAGTGAAGCTTTGTGGGCTTTGCTTTGCTTTGGGGCATTTCAAGTACTGGGGAAACCAGGATAAAATCAGAGAGATATCTAGGACTCAAGATCTCCAGATGATTGAACTCCAGATCTTTCAGCTTCAGAGGATCCTGGACACATCCCAGCTGGATTTTATTTGGTGCAACAACGCCATGGTGGCCGCGTGTATGTGGGACAGGCACAGTTCATGAGGTTTATGGCTCCCCCATTTGACATGTTGGTCCCGAAATGGGTTGCTTGATAAATGACCATTCAAGGGCACTGAACTGCTGTGTGTAGGCTTTACGTTATTGCAAAGGGAGCTGGTCTAAGAGGTAGCTATTTGCCGCTTCCATGACTACTGGACCATGAGTAGCCTTTTGGCATCATTTAGCCTTGTCACACTGAAATTGGCATCCTGATTACGCAACGCAATTCCATCACTCCATTTTTCCAGACCCATAGAACAGGTCACCTTTTCTGTTTGGACATCAAGTCAAGTGCTACAAGACATCTCTTGTCAGGCACCTGATGTGGAAGCGGATTTCTTTGAGTTTCTGGAAGTCCGCACCGCCATTGCCTTGAAATGAAAGGATTAAAAGGCCAGGAAGGAAGAGAAAACCTCAGCTTCACGTGTTTTTGCTTCAGGTGTCAATTGGTTTTGCAATGGTTTACGCTTAATCCCTAGCTCATAAGGTTGGCTACTTGATGATACATGGTAGTAGCTAGTTGGGAAGTTGAACTGTAAACTCATGTGTGCAAATTATGTGCACTACAGAAGTTACGGTGCTGCATGTGTTTGCTATTTAAAAAAAAGCTTACGGATTTTGTACCTGTACGGTCACCAAGAGAGATAATTGAGACGTGATGACTAATTTGTCTATCATATAATGGAGACTCCTCCAAATACAAAGCAGGCCGCACTTGAACGTATTGGATGGTCATTACACCAGACATCACAAGAATTGGAAAGAACTTCATTGATTCACTACAGACGGACCGAAAATTCTCATAGGTTTCATCTCCCAAATATCAAATAATATCAATGTATAATGTTTGGCGCTGCATTTTTATGAACTTTGTTTACATCCATATATCACTCTGGAAAACTTAGTCAAAAGGAACCACCCACATCGGGTCGAGCAGGTTCAGAGATTGAGATGAGCAGATGGCCGCCTTTTGAGTTCATTTGACAAGTCACCAGGGGCCTCATGCAGACCTTTGATCTGAAAAGGGGATCTTCATGTTTGGGATGTTTCCAACCTTAAAAAAAACATGGGTGCCTGAATCATGGCCTGTTTCCAATCTCTTTTCCAAGAAGAAGTCTCATTTGGGATGCTGGGCGAGGCCATTTGAACAACGATTGGGACTCGTTTCAAAAGTTCGATGAGGGATTAAGGAATGTCAACGCATCCGCACTACATATCGGCCTGACTGTCCTTGACCAAATGGTGGATATTCGATTGTCATGGATATTCCTTGTATCGAATGGTATTTCCAGCAGATCGGGTTTGCTAGACAACTTTCTGCATTGAATAGTATTCAAAGGACCTGGAGGTGATGCACCAAAGATGGCTGGTGCTGCTCGATCAAGATTCTCCACAAAATTTACCATTTGGCATCCATGTGGCCATTTTGCAAGATGCGGTGCATAGTGAAATATGATGAAACACGTGTCATGCATGAAAGTCGAAAAGCTTGAAGGTTTCAGCCAAGACACAATAAAAGTTGCGTCCATGGCCACAGGATGAATACAAGCTATAGTCAGCTTCCAGTGATGTCGCTGCTGTTAGAAATTTGATTGTCCTCAGGATGGCAAGGGGGGGGGGGGGCAGGGCGGGCCAATAATTCAGCAATTCATAAGACACCTCCAAACAATTCTAAACATCAGGTTCCTCATTTCTGGAGCGGATGTACTGCATGGATCTGCATGGAAGGTTGCATGCGTAGAACCACGTCGTTTTTGGTTCATTTGCAATTTTGGCTGGTAGGTCCATGTCGCCACCGGCCCACTTCAAGTTCCAAATGGACAATTGAAAGCGGAGCAATATTTGGACTGACTTGAAGGATAGCTTCGGGTCTTGGAACATAGAAATTCATGCATTTTTTTGCAGCAAAGAAAAGACAACGAATTCCACATTCCGATGATTTAAACTTTTGGCTGCCACCCAAGAAAGCTGCACTGGGTGCTATGGGATTGGTGGGGAAGCCAAGACCGGTTGCATCCGTTGTGGAAAACCATCCACACCGGCTTCGCCATGATAGCATTTGATTCTCCTTGTAGTATGGAAGCGATCGATCATTTTTTCACAACATGTATTTGCCGTTTTGACAAGGGTTTTTGGCAAAACCTTCAGTTGAAAGGTTTAACATCTTTCACCCCATGGGTATTTGCTGAGGACTTGTTTCAGAGAGTCTGAAAAGTCATCCTTCAGTTTGCAAACTTCCATTAATGCACAGCAGCAACCCGATGCAAGGCATGCCTGGTTTGCCTTGCTGTTTGTGCGCCTAGCACCGCCTTTGACTCTTGCAGGTACGGCCCTCCGTTTCTGCCAGTTCAATTGTTTGTTCGCTTATACTGATCCGGTCAGGCTGACAACCTCTGAGGATGGCGCTGTTACGCTGTTGCAAAGCCAGGCTTTGTGCACTAAAGTTGACATCCCATTGATACTGTAGCATTTTGTCTATCAACAGTATGTTGGAAGTTACACACACGTTTCAAACAGGCATTATTGATAAGTAGGTTGTGTGGATGTCGATGTTGTTGTTTTTGTTGCTGTCCTAGGTGCTTTGAGGATGAGTTTCTGTGCTTGATTGTTGTAGTAGATTCTTGAAATAAGTAGGTCAGCCACCGAAGCATCTAGCTACGAAGCCTCCACTCAGGTGTATAAATTCCAGTATGCCCCAGAAATCCCCAGAATGTATGTCCCAAGTTGTTTCTGCAGTGAATGCTTACTCGGCCTCATGTTTTTTTATTTTCATGGTTTGGACTTTTGATATCGTTCCCCGATGTTCCCTGGTTGCTGATCAGGCAGCGGAGAAACGCAACACCCCTGAGATGGAGTTGAGGAGGGGACCGGCATATAACGGATCACAAAGTTTCTTTTGTTTGTTTTGCCCATAGAAATTTTGTTCGTTTTACTTGAAATTTTCAGAGCTGCCTGCTTGGAATCGCAAGACAGTCTCCACCTTGTTTGGAATGTTTGATTTAAAAAAAACATTTGTTTCGAGGAGCAACAACAAACAACAAAAACAACAGCTGTAAGCTACGCCTGCAACTGCTACTACTGCTACTACTATATACTATCACACCCAGGGGACCACCTGTTTGCTCCACTTGCCAGCCACAACTTTGGCGCGAAGGGCACGTGAAATGGTCTATGAGGCGGCGCAGGTCGAAGGTGCAGCGTTCTCCTGGAACAGGCACGAGGGTTGGGGGAAGCGATGATTTGGAAGGAAACGTTTTTGGGTTCCATAGATGCAAATGGAAAAGAAACACCGCTACAAAATACATCAAGACAACATATTGTGACATTTTGTTGCAAAATGTTCATTGAAGTGCACTTTAGGTGTGGAGCAAATGCTGTTTTAAGATGCTTAAGATATTTTAAGGACTTACACAGTGTGTTCAATCGGGAAGTGCACTTTGAGTGCTGATTTCAAGTACTGTATTTGTTTTGTATTCATTGGACAAAAATCCTAAACCTTCTATGTGCAGGATCCTCACCATCCCAGATTGCTTGATTGGGCACAAGTTGTCAGTTATGAGAAGCAAGGCTTCCACCTTGCCAGATGGCCACTTGTTGCTATTGTTGGGGGACACCATGAATGAAATCATGCCATCACCCCAAGAGATCACTTTAAAAAAAAGATACCAGCACCAGACAGGGTGTTGTTGCCCACTTAACCCCAATGTTAATTGGCTTGAACCCAAGACATCCCAGGACCCAAGTCCAACTTATTTCTTTACCAACACATCGATGACCATTGCACCTGGGGGGGGCGGAGGTTTGTAGGATGGTTAACGGGTCGACCGGATCATCCTATCCGTTTACCCTTGGTGCAACACTGGCATCTCGGCGTTACGACTTGGAAAACAAGGGGGAGCTGCTTGCAGCAGAATCGAATCCCGATGGATAGGGAAAGGTTGCTTCTGTTTGGTGCAAGGAACTGTTCTGCTGGTTTTTGTTTGATGTACTTCTTTCTGATCATTCAAATCAAAGAAGTGGTCTGTTTAGTAGAGTGAATTGCAGAAGGTACTCTTGTTTGTGTAAAGAAAACAGTAGTTCCTGACCTGACAAGTTTATTCTGAGTTCCAGTTGTACTTCAGCCATGGAGCATAGTGGACGGTGGCCAAAAATTCATCCCAGCAGTGATGCAGCATTAAACTTCTGATCAGTTGATGCTCATCCATTTTCCAGCCCGAAGTTACACCAAGCGTTTTGATGGCCTGGTGACTCGTGTGTTGCAACTTGGTGTTACCGTTGGCAAAAACTGGTTGGCTGCCGTATCCCTCCCAGTCTTTAGCAAGTAGTGCCACTTCTTACAGCTGCTGTTGGGCTACATGCGGGTATGGTGTGCCCGACATACATGAAGTTTAGAACCCTCTCGTCATCTCAAAGCAATACTATTCTTGTCATCGGAGTCATCATTTTTGTCCTCCTTCTCCTCGTCATCATCATCATCATTATCATTGTCATCATCATCATCATCATCATCATCATCATCATCATCATCATCATCATCATCATCATCATCATGACCAAGGCATGCAATCTCAAAAAGTGTGATGGATCATGGCTATACCATGGGTGAAGTGTGCATGCCACTGGGCACAGACAGGGGGCGCAGGGTGGTGCTGGGAGATGCGTTTGTTTCTTTGTGTTGTCAAGATTTGAAGTCATGTGATCCTCACATCAAGACCATTTTTGTTTCTGGTGAATCCTTCAAAATCGCTCAAATGCGAACATGTTCAGTCTCCATCATCAAGTCTTTCCAGGTTGTCTTCTCTTATCTTTGGACTTCTTAGGGTTTTTATGCGATTGAAAATCCCAAGGATCTTCGTATGTCTCCTGTGCATCATGGTGGTGGCCTGTGTTCTATGGCCTCCACGGCGCCGTGTGTCGATGCCTACAACGCCCTAGGGGTCGAAAAAAACAGGGACGCCAAACCTCGGTGAAGGGGGACTCCATTTGACACACCTTGGATTGGAAACCAACTTGAGGAAATGGTTAAGTTGATGTTGATAAAACAATGTGAATACAGAAGTCCACCAAAATAGAGGTTTTTACATGGTTCTACATGGTTTTATCAGATCTATCAACATCCAGAGGTGAAATAGCGACATGATGGATTAGCAGGCAAAATGAACCCTTAGCTGACCAGATTGGATGATCGAAATCTATGAATTGTGTATCCGTGAAGGATAGCGGTTGATTCGTGCCAATGGCTTTGCAGATGATTTGAAAAAAGCAGTACTACAAGCCACTTTTACTGGTACCTGATTTTATATATCCTAGCACCTGAGCAACATGTGTCACGTTTGAGGTGCAGTTGATGTTTTTCATTTTGCATGATTTGCTCGAGCATGGAAGTGCATGGTAAGATGTGCGATGTAAAGCGATTCTGCTCAGACCCTAGGACCCCTTTATTTTCAGGTGTATACAGTTTGCACATGTCCTCTTTTTTGATTCCTTAAGTTTCAGGGACGACAATGATTGTGGCAGTGATCATGGCTTCTTGTTTGGTTTCGGATCAAGCTTGAAAGTCGAAATTCATGGTTGTCACCCTTCATGAGGATATCCAAGGGGTCATGAAGTTCCAAAGTCCAGTGCTTTGCCAAAGGAGCATGCACAACAACTACATGTTCATGGTCTTGACGATTGTATGAGTTTCAGTCTTTTAATATAGCATGATATGTTTGTTGGATGATTATATATTTTGAATTTTGATATATTTGAGACTTTGAGAATATACCACCCAGCCATTTACACATCAAACGTGTTAACACCGGCCACAACGCCGAAGACTCGGCGCATGGCGGAGGTGCAGATGTGGGGGGGAAACATCAATGCATGAGTCTACTTTGAGTTTAAGGTTGGAAAAGGTTCAGAAGATTAGGTAGATAAGCTTGAAGTTTTGATGAGGTGCAGTGTTTTTTGATGCGCCATAAGTTTTCTAAGCATTGGCAGTGGACATGTTTGAGATGTGATGGTTGCCATCCCAACTCAAAGTTGAGATCAGGAAGTTTCGCCAAAGCAAAATGCAATGGAAAAAGCATGTAATGAAGATGTTTGATTTATATATTTGATATTTTTTCACGGCCTCTTGCCTCTGAAAAGTCTTGGCCATTAACGATGTGATGGTCTAGGAGGGCAAGACTCACCGAGATTTGAGGTATTTTGATGGTACGTTGTGTATTTTTTTTGTTTGACTAGGCGAGCATTGCCCCAAAAAAAAGTGCTTAAGCCATGATGGTTGGGGTTGAGCGGCAGGTATGATACCAAAAGTTTGAGCAGCGTTGTGCACTGCATGTTCACAACGTGAAACAAATTCACACTCTATGCGGTTCCATCAAATAGGTTTACTGAATCTGAATCAATGATTCCACAACTGTCATTGACATCTATAGGTACATCATGGTAATGGTACCTGAGTTTGGACACATCGCCCACTTCGACCCACCATTTCTTCGCTTCCCAGGTGTTGACCAGTCCCTTTGGACACCGGGGGAGCTCTGGTACTTTTGCAGCTCCTGCAGCAGCAGATGCTTTACCACTTCCAGGTGGGGAGGAATTCAAGGGGGGTCCAAGCATCACCCGTACATCAAGATGTAATTCATGACCTCAGAATAAAAGCACTCACACCCCTGGTTGATGTCGGTTTTAGCAGGAGAGAAGGCTTCAAAAAAAACAAGTATTTATGGAGTATTTTATTGTTGGTGAAGTATACTGCACACAGATCAATGTTTGTGCATCCAAAAGAAGTTCTGTACCCCAAGAGTAGATTTGTATATATATATATATCATCATATATACTCGTATATATATCATCATATATACATATATATATATATCCAACCTGTTTCCCCCAGCACACTTGGCCACCTATCCAACCTGCAGTTTTCGTGGCCTCGGGTGTGGCACGGTCTCGAGTAGCTCGTGACCGAGGTGGGCAACTGCAAAGAGGTGAAGGTGTGGTTGTGAAGATATGTTTGTAGGTGACTACACATATATACACATTCATAGATGCAGACATGAATTACTGTAATACATTGGATTAATACATTTCTCATTATCGCACCCCAAAAAAGGTCGGGCCGTCTTACGAAGGGATTCGGATACCCATGCAAATGTTGGAAGCTCGGGTGGGATTGACCGGTTAGCCTGAAATGTCGTGTTGTTTTTGATGAAATTTCCCTTCACTGAAGTGTTGGGTATATTCTCATGTCTCAGTGCTTTCTAGGAATCAGCGCCAAGCCTGACCTGCAATCGCTATGTGTAGATCCCATCTAAATGAACATCATTTCCCCCCAAACAGGGACCACCACCAACCCAACCTTCGCTACTACTGCCTCTTGCAACTTCAACTCCAAATTCGTCTTCTAATTAATCCAATAAATCACGCTCTTTGGGTTTTTTGCCCCCCAAACAAGTCATGTAACAGTGTAACTCGTGATTTCCAGCTGAATTTTTGGTGGGAGCTGAGCCGCTGAGCCCTAGCCCGGTTTCCCAGGCTTTGATGGGCCACAATACTACCCCCTTTCACCACGGGAGCGTCGCGCCTTGAGCCTCTCTGGGTGCGCCATGTTTCGGATGGCCGCCGGCAGGGTATATCGAGATATGCGCAAAAAGATAAATATATTATTCAAATGATGGTGTACAGTGATATACTGTGTTGTACTGGATGATTGATGTTTGGTGCAAACTGCGTTTGGGAAATGTAGACGGCAATTAATGATCCTCATGATGACGCAAAAGAAGAGCGGAGAAGGTAAAAGAGAGAGAGAGAGAGAGATCGGTTGTTTGCAATAAATTCCAAGCAAAAGCAGAGAACACTTTGCGGAGGAATTCCTGACAGCCAGAGGCTTCCAAGTCTGTTTGATACTTCACCTGCAATAAGATTAATTGTTAGATGAATGATTTGGACCTTCGATTAGCAGCATTGTGTATGCATGGTGGGTAGAGAATTGTTCGCTGACATCGAATGCATTCATAGGAGGCTCTTATGCGTGACATACCGATTTTTCACAATTCATATGATTTGAGTGAATCTACGCAAGTTCATGGAAGTTTTGCTGCTGTGGTTCATTTACAGCTTTATGAAACTTATCCAGGACTCAAGAGGTCAAATCTACATGATCAAACTCCAATGGAGGTTCAACAATGATTTGTAATTATTCAATTGCTAGATTTCAGAACTCTCTGAACTCTCTACTACTTTCATGTTTAGTGACATTTAGGTGGTATGTGAACATGCACTTCTCGCTCATGACATGTCACAACTGGGCTTGTCAGGACATGTGGCTCTGTGGCCGAGCCCAGTCGTTGGCTGTTGGGCTCCTTAGTCAAGCGGACAAACATCGTGATGTCGTGAGTAGCGGGTTGAGGGATGCCATAAGCTGGGCGCTGTATGCAGTAGTGAAGTAGTGAATGCATGTATATGATCAGGTGCAATGTGGTGTACGCTATGTAGTTTATTGTATGGGAATTGTGCGTTGGTTTTTACGGATTAGGTATGATGTAGGTTTGTAGCGTAGTACTGTTATTCGCAGAATATATTTTTGCATGCATGCATGCATGCATGCATGCATACATACATACATGCATACATGCATACATGCATACATGCATACATGCATACATGCATACATGCATACATGCATACATACATACATACATACATACATACATACATACATACATACATACATGAAATCATACATGAAATCATACATACGTAAACATGTTTTCATATATGTATATGTAATCATATACATATATATATATATAGTCACAGTATATACAATTAAAAAATTTTGTGTGTATATACATGTCCAGCGTTTTGGTGCGGAAGCATGTGAAGCGCCGGAAGCTGGATGAGTTTCCATCCTCAAAGTTGATCAGTCTTCCCATGTTTCCACTAGGGATTGGTTTTTACCAGACCAATCCCTGAGCAAATTTTGAACCAGTTTTCCCGGCCATTTCTCCAATTCCAAACCTGGGAGGCATTCACCGTCCAGTTTGGAAGCCTCCTACGCGGGTCTCGATCGTCAAGCAGCCCTGCGGCGGGTTGGCCCAACGCCTCCGGCGACGCCACCGGCACATAGGCCTGGGAGGGATGATGCAGACTTTTGGGTGGCAAATGTATGATACAGGAAATACCTGGCACAAAGCGTGTAGAACGCTGTGTGGTTTTGTGCTTTTGTTCCAGTTTTCCTATGTTTTCACTACAACAGTTCACAGTCATGGGTTTTGTCGGGTGGGGTGGGTACAGTATCATTCGTTGAACTTGCACCTGGTGAACAGAAAGTAGTCCGGCGCTAAATTTGAGGGACCCAAAAACTATTTCTTGACATTGGAATTGCAATGATTTCATGTTCAGAAATAATGCGTTCATTTTCATAAATCGCCGCGGCCTTCTACATACCTAGTTAATATTCAGGGTTCGAGGATTGGACCTTTGGAATGTGAAAAACAAGGCCACCTGTGGAGATCCAAATATCTTCACATATGGCCTACCATGATCCAGATTAGATTGCTTTTTGAGAGACTTGTGATTGTCTACGGCGTTTTTTCCGCTGCCTTTTTTGTGTGCTTCTTCTCTTTATGTGGGCTGACTAGCTAGTTTGCTCCTTGACAAGCCGAATGACTCTAACCCACAAGGTTTCTAGAACAAACATCGTGTGTTCTAGACGGCCAGAGACAACTCAACTCTAGCCAGTTGCTTTACAAAGAAAGCCGCTCCTGCCAGAGCACCTTGTGAGATGCCAAATGTCAGAGCCGCGTCGTTTCTTGGGTCATTACAAAATGAAAAAGGAGAACGTAGATCCACTCAAATATTTAGCATCTATTTTGGCGCTACGTGCGGCTAATATTTTCATTTTGGGATCTACCATGTTCAACATCACACTGCTGTGACCACAAAAGTTTGGCTGGACTGTTTTTCCAGAGTTCCAAGTGTAGGTTTTACACAAGTTTGTCTTCAAATCATAAGTGCAAGTCCGCAACCGCACTAGTGCAACAAAGTGGGGAATAGTATTGAAGATCGTTTGGAACACTTAGCGATAACTGGGGCATGATCTTTACTGCATGAGAAAATACACAGATCGTATGCCAAAATCTGTGCCCAAGCACATGCCAGGGTTGGAATCCTTCACGAGGTGGGTTTTGGCCAGGGAAGGGATGAAAAGATCAGTTGCCAGATGGGTCCAGTTGTTTCTATTGTTTCGTTTGTTAATTGATGACGGATCCAGCTGGTGGATGAGGTTAATGTCATCGCGACTATTTGTGAGTTTTAGGAAATTGATGCCAAGCAAGATGCATGTATTCTGCAATTTTAAGATACTGAGAAGATTGAAAACCATACATCAAAATTAAGCTACACATCACAAATGTCAAAAAATAACATGCCTTCAGTGACATGCGGCCACAAGCACAGGTGGCCCAACTTCCACAGGGCCCTGCTGAAAGGGATCGATACGGTGGAAGTCCCTTGCATGCATGTGGGAAGGAAAAACAATAATGGGATGGTGCTGGAAAGCGGACGCCAAGTCCACTTAGCATTGATTATTTGAAATCTCGCTGCCCATGATAAATAGAGAAATGTAGATAAGTAGTGAAGTAAAGGCATTGTGATCATCAACTGGTTTTGAGTCAGTTTTGTATTTGGCGGGCAGGTTGTCCTTTCATGGAACATGACCCGGTTCCAAGTAACACGCCTCTTCAAAACCAGTGGCTCGCACTGTCGCTTCCAAACAGGTTACGATTTGCGAAAGGATCCCAGGACCCAAGCAGCAATGGAGGTCATCCGCTGCTGTTGGTAGAACACAATTCGGCAAGTAAGATGGACTTGGGAGCGGGGTTGATGCTCGATGATGGTTTTTTTGTCGTTTGTTGTTTGGAAATATAAAGTTGCAGTGCATGTTTTTCTTAGGTGGCAGCAATATTGTTGAGCCAAAGCTAAGCAACGGTTATGAAAGGGTTGGATCAATGATCTCATAGAACAGAAGGTCATTTGTTCAAGAAAAAATGGCACAGCCAATACAATATGGGAGGTAGCGTGTATGCAAAAGCAAGCATGGGAACTCTGAGTACTTCCTTGGTACCCCAATGACTTCTCTTGTCATGGAGGTACCTCTCAGGAGGCAAAACATGTGAGTACCACCTACGTAGCGCTTTGTAGAAGATCACAGATAAGCGATGTCATATATTTTGTATATCCAAGTGTAAAAACATGTGGCTAAGTCTATGTACGGTTGATCACGAGTCTATCACACATCTTCTCATTTTCCGACAAATAATACAAATACCATCATATGTTCTTCTAGACTCATTAAAAAATCCGTCAAGGATTGCCAGGTCCATCCTGTCCATCTCAAACTCGCCACCCATCCACCATGGCAGGCCGCTATGCGAGAAGAGCCTTTGAAGCCCTATGGTCATGACACCCAAGAGCAGTATGACATATCCCTGAAACATGCAGATGTGTCTGCACAATGTTGACACCTGGATGCAGGAGCCAGTTTCTATTGAAAACCGAATTGTACAGATGGCGTTAAACCCAACACCCGTCATGATTTCATTTTACGTGAAAGATTTGTAGAGATAGAAGAAAAGTCAAAGAACAATCCACTGAGGTGTACCGGACTTGTCAAATAGCTTGTTGATTTGCCGGTTCTGTGTTTCACTGCCAGGGGTGATTTCATGATTTCCTGATGGATCATCATGTTTTGTTTTTTTGTAAGACATGTTGGCTCAGTAGATGCACCTACTCAAACTTTTGCCTTGGTTTGGTCCACGCGTTCGTAAATCACATATGATGGTAGGTGTTCAAGAGGCAGTGGCGAATGTTCTCATCAACACTTGACGCAGCATGCGGACATGCAAGTAGCACTTGACAGTGCAATGCACCGGAAAACACAAGGGGCAGGTCTTCTTAGACATAAACTTGGATTGGCAATTACGACATTTGACACCCCCAGATCATACGCTCAAATCATATCTGACTTGAATGGACAGCTTCGTCTGTTACTTTCTATCGTGTCTCCATGCATAGGAACCAAGTTGTGAAAGCCAAAGCTGAATAGACTCAAACAAAACTCACCTTTTTGCCGTTGAAGGTTGCCGGAAACTCTGAAAATTTAACATTTATTGATGTTTTTTTTCTTTATCCAGACTTTGAGAAGGTGTGATTTTTTGCGTTTGCAGTCCTTGAACTGTACGTAGAGTCGGTGATTTTGAGGAGTCGTCAGGGGAGGGCTTTTGTTTGGCCAAGGTTGGCAGGAAAGGATCCAATTAGCATGGAGCCCAAGGGGTGGATTGGAGTGAAGGGATCACACCATGGGAAAAAGATGGAAAAAATGTCATGTTTTGAGCAAAATGAGTCTCCTAAAACATGTTGACATCGTCATGTTGGTGGAATCTAAGGGTCAGGGTCTAGGTTTCCAGAGCACGTCTTCCACCGGCCCCGCCCCATGGTCGAGGTGGAAGAGGAGAAAAAGGAGTTGCTACGACGGTTGGAGGCAACTATCATCGAGATCTAAAGTTGCAAAAACGAGAAGTAGGAGCTATGAGGTCTATCGCTGTTTTCCAAGTTTAGGAGCCACGTCCAGGGATGGGTTGCTTGTTTGTTGTTTTTTTCCATTACTGCTTCTTGAGGTAGTACACATATAACACGCACAGCTCAATGGGAAAATGGACCCGTTGAAGATGTATGAGAACGTGGGATTTCCAGCCAGCCGTGCTTCTAGGTTTCCAGCCCGGCTGGATAGAACTGGATATCCCGGGCAGCTCATCCATTTGTCCCAAAGGAAGGTGTAACCAGTACCAATATTATTATTATCATTATCATTATTATAAGAATTACCACAGAAATCCATTACATGGTCACCATACACTCAAGAATACTCAAGATGTGTTCCCTAATTTTTGGTCTCTTCATCTTTTATTCATACTTAGGGAGCAACACGGAGTAATTATTGGAAATCTAGAGACTGACAGCATATCAGAGATGTCAATTGTGGCGACCTTGGTCGACACTGAAAATTTCTGAAGCCATGAACTCGAGGGTCTTTCCCCTCACAAAGTTGTAACCCTTCACGGGAACATGTGTCGATGAGGACGAGGATGATGATGCCCACACAGGTGGTTATCCAATCAGTAATTTTGGTAGCTCCACTTGAACAAAACATAAAATCATAGAATTGAAGATGATATATGGTCCGATGTCTTGAAATGTCGATTTGATGCATGGGTTGCCTGGCATTTTCTTTTGTTTCTTTCACGGCAAAGTTTGGTTTTTACGCTTCCAAACAGGTCTCGAATCAGCGAAACAATGAGCTTGAGTTGGAGCGTGAGGCGGAAATTCGGATGCCGCAGAATGAAAAGCTGGTTGAGTTTACAAGGTTTTGGGAGAACAGCCTCTTTGGGAATTTCCGTTTCATATCATTATATTAATAAGTTATCAGTTATCAGTTAAACATTCATGAGAGCAAAATGAATGAAGTGTTGAAACCTGAGAAGTGCTGAATACTTTTGTCTACTAGCAATCTCCTAGACTCTAGAGCTGGGTCGTTTAGTTCTATTCAGTGTGCTGTCTTTGTTGTTTCCCGATTTGACCAAGGTCGTCCGAATTATATAAAATGATGAAAAGGAATGAAAAGGATCCTTTTGAGTAAAATCATCCCAAGAAATAGGTTAGTTCTTTACACTTGAATATCACCATAATTCTTTTCCATGCTTGCCTCAGTGCTGTTTTGGGTATTGCTATCCTAAAGGTCTCCTGGTATTACCAAATGAGGCATCTTTGATACCAACGATGTGGCCCCAGGGTCTGAAAGCTTCATTGCAACGCATGGAAAAGCTGCTGGGAGTGGGGAAACCTGGTTGAACAGACCTGTTGAAGGAGCCAGGGTTGATGGTTGATGTATTTCCCTTGTTTGACATAATCCCGAAAATTTGGGAATGAGGACGGTAACTACGGGTTTGTGATGAGTTTCATGGGAAAGGAGTAGTTGAACAAAATGAATGCACTTCTGTGAATGTTAGCTGATTGACCGTTGCATTATGAAGTTTCCTGATTGGCAGCATCAGTACGTTGCCTCCGATTCTTCTCTTTTATCGATTAGCGGCACTTCGAGGATCAAATTCTATGCAGGGCATTGTGCTGGGTGACCTGCGGTAGTAGAGCTGCCCTTTGTGTAAAGATCTACGTAGTTCGATAGCATATAGTCCATACTTGCGATGCAACCTACTTCTCAGCCGCACTCTTATGTGTGATGAACTACAAGTAATGTAATGTGTACGTTTGTAGTATTCTGCATTTATGTATGTGTGTATATACGTGTAAATACGTATGTGTAAATCAGAGACCCTTCATTTGGCTTGTGTGTTTTTGATGGTTGCAAAGTCGCCCAGGAAGCATTGCACATACTCTCGTGTAGTGTCTCCACTCGGACGCAACTCCAACATCAGGAATGTTTCACCACTGTGGTTTCAGCGCGTTCAGCATAGGCTGTCGTGCCACTACGGCACCACAATTTACCACACATATACATAGTCCATGGTCTGTATATACCCTTCACCATGCCAGGCAATATAGCCAGATCGGAAATCATAATTTCAGTAGTTTTCCAGGTTGGTGAGATATGATCACTTGTAAACACTGCTCTTAGAACCATTTTCCCATATAAGTTGGTGATGTCCTTTAGGTATGTACCTATCTCCTTAGGAGGAACTGCCAGATCGCAAAGCTGCAGGACTTGGTGGATGGCTCACAATCAAAGGACGGGCGAGTTGGCTTGCTGGTCAAAGATTGCAGGAAGTTTCCCTGGATATGGCATTAAAATCATGACGGGGATGATGATGATGATGATGATGATGATGATGATGATGATGATGATGATGATGATGATGATGATGATGCTGATGATGATGATGATGATGATGATGATGATGCTGATGATGATAGATAGATAGATAGATAGATAGATAGATAGATAGATAGATAGATAGATAGATAGATAGATAGATAGATAGATAGATAGATAGATAGATAGATAGATAGATAGATAGATAGATAGATNTGATGATGATGATGATGATGATGATGATGATGATGATGATGATGATGATGATGATGATGATGATGATGATGATGATGATGATGATGATGATGATGATGATAGATAGATAGATAGATAGATAGATAGATAGATAGATAGATAGATAGATAGATAGATAGATAGATAGATAGATAGATAGATAGATAGATAGATAGATAGATAGATAGATAGATAGATAGATATACGGATGTGCTAATTTGGTCTCCTGGAGTCATGAAGCATGATTTTTCTTTGATGAAGGTATGACATAACTTGGGTCGTCCAGATTCCACGTGTTCTTTTCTTTCACAGAGGAATTTGGATAGATTGACACAAGGATGCCACGAAATACTGACCCTGCCTGCCTCATCAAATGCACGAAAGTGACATTTAGTTAGCTCGGTGAAGTGCGATACAAACCACCCAAGACCTTGATTCATAAAAATGATAGTTCATTGTGTTCGATGGTTTTCTCACTGTTATTCATTCGGGAATCCAAAGAGGTTAGTCTACATGTGAACCCCATCAAAGACATTGGACAGAAAAATGTGGAAGACTTGCAAATCAGAGCTTCTTGGATTTCTGAATCAAATCTCTGGTATATTATCATCCCACGTCCCATACCTCATAGCCAGGCAACCCGCGAGTGGGGCGTCCAAAGTTACGCCTCCTATCACCCGTGCCCAGGGGGAAACTACTCCTATGGCCGAAATAGTGAATAGTCTATATCCCTGGGAATCTTCGTTGATCCAGATATAGAGTCAAAGGCTTTCTTTCTCAAGGCATAGCTGTGGGATGATGCCAAGGTTCACCATCATTCATTATCTTGAAAGGTGCATCACCAGGTTTGGTGACCCAAAGGATGTTTGTTCCAAGGTGCCCCGACTTACAGTAAACTTTTTGTATCTTCAAAAAGAGCCCCTGAAAACATGGTCCTTCTTGCTGGCAAAAGGAACCTACACTCACCATCATATTAAGATGTATTAAGCCAATAACAAATAATGAAGTGCTGTTTTCAATCACGATTGGCGCCACTTTGGGTTAGCGTACCACCAACAGTTGAAGAGAATATTACAAACAGCCAGAGAATTCTTAGAGGATTCATTTTGGTCTGCTGCGGAAGGCAACAAGATGAACATAGATGAACGCCCGAAGGATGTTTGTTCCAAGGAAACTTGCAAGGTATGTGGCTGACATTGTTCACAGAGCAAGATGTTTAATTTGTTTGTCAGCTGACTATCACAAGAAATTCTACTTCAAGGGCTGAAGCCGGTACATCATTTTGTCATTTTATTTTTCTTTCCAACAAATAGAATCAAGCCAAGCAACTGTACCTCCTATACCTGCCCAATTTGTTGTTCCTGAAAATTCCCTTTCTCCCAGGTACAACGGTCTTGCATCGACACCTTTGAGGTGGAAAGTGATCATCGATGAAAAATCTGCCAGGGATAACAATTGTTTTTTAGAGACAAGAATCTTTAAAGGAATCAAAAAAACTGAAAATCAAGAAAAAAAAACCGTTGGATGTGCCACTTGAGCCCAGATATGTTGGATGTGCCCCTTTTGTTGCCGTGAAATGTCAAGCCAAGTGTGAAGGTCCACCGGGAGTTGTTCCGAACTTGGAAGCCGAGGTGGATCATTTGAGGGGCAGGGCATTGAGATTGACCCTAAAGGTAGCTACAGAAACCCATGGCATTTCTCTGACTGAGTTCCCTAACAGCCTGACATCTACACGAAGCAGCACGGTGCTACTGCTGATGCAAGCAACAGCTTCACTTCATCAATTTCTTTAGGATGTGAAACACTCGGAGTTGGGAAATGTGCATGCTCAAACGTTAACTGTTAAGTAATGGCTGGAAGATATGCGACATGAGTGGCGCATGTTTTGGCAGGAAGTCCTTTGCGTTTCAGAGGTGCGCAGGGATTCCGGGCCATCGTCAGCCTCCTTGACATAGAAACCATGCAAGCTTTAAAAAAAACAAAGCGCCTTGTGCAAAGGGCTAGAACTTTAACAGTTCTTCTAAGTTTTGATAGGTTTCAATATGGTTTAATCTACCATGATCCAAAAGTTGCAAAATATTTAGGCGCCACAACGATGGAGTAGATCGTATGATGATGTTTCAAGTGGTCCACCCAGGTACTAGCCCGCCAAGACACTTCAGCCCGAAAACTCAGAATTTTGCTGTGTGGTGAGGTGATGTTGTAGTGGTTCTTGACGGTGTATAATTTGACAGATGCAACTTTGGGACAATCATTCTCTGAAAGATTGACACTAATTTTGAATATATACATGTTGATATGTCATCCTATCAATAAGTGTGAAGTAGTGTTGAATAGTATGGATATGTCGGAATTGACCTGTTTCACACGGTACTGCTGAAAAACTCCGGCTGACTTCAAGGAAATGTTACAAATGTTGTTCAATTGATTTGCAGTTGTTGTGAGTCCATGATTGTTACTCTAAAACTGAGACAGAGAGATGTCTTTGTATTTAATCAATTCAAAATGTCTTCATTGCATTTCTTTGCACCTACACCTCACCTTTGGCGAAGCCATTTGAGATTCATATGGTTTGGACGTTGGTTATAAGTGCAGCAAAATGGCACCTGTATCTCGCCTCGCGAACCTTGCTGAAAATGTGTGTAGAGCTAAGGTTTTCGTGCCCTACTCATCCCTACACCTTGTTGAAGATGTACATTTTGAAGGAAATCATCAGGGTTGTCATTTTCAGAAACTGCCTTTTCAAATTTCATCAATTCAACGCATTTTCCACCTCCGGGTCTAGAAAACGATTGGTTGCGTCAATGGATCTAAGGATTGCATTGAACTTAGAGCCGCCAAAGGCCGTTCTCTTAAAACGCTACGGTCATTTATTGCAGGCTGCGAGGGGTGAATGTGGAGGTAATCAAAGGACAAACTATATAAAGATTTGTGTCGAAAGTTGTTTTGAGATTTGCTGTGAACTAGTTGTGAATGCCGTTCAAAAGAACGCGAGCAGTGCCCGGTTTACGTCAAGTCTAGTAGAAAATTCTATTTGGGAGCTGTCTTGCACCACCAAGAGAGAGCTGATTTCACATTTCTAGGACAGCCTCCAAACCTTTCCATGCTCAGACCTAGGCAATCTGTGGGAAAAAGGCATGCAAATATTTCAAAATGTTGAAAAGTGTCAACAGACATTTTCATGGACCATATCTACATTTTGATTTGTGTTTGCAAAATTCAAAGTAGTAATGGTATATTCGGTATATTTATTATTTGATATATTTGATGGTCTCCTTCTGTATAATTTCCACTCTATGAACATCGATGGAAAATGAACGTAAATGAGCTTTCTCAGTTGCACTTCTAGAGTCATGGGTTCGCCTTGACGTCGCGAGGAGAGTGCCCTCTCTGAACCAGCTTTGCGAACGCAGCATTGGCGGCCTGAGATAGAAGTGCCTTTTCGCGGTCCTGAGACAGAAGTACCTTGGTGGGCACGGTCCATGGGCTACCGGAAAGGTCAGAAGAATTATGAAGTGTTAAGGGTTTTATGATGGTTTATGAATGTTTATGATGGCTTATCATGCTTTTATATGCTTTTATGATGGGTGCTTGATGTTTTATGATGACGTATCATGTTTTTATGATGGTGCTTGATGTTTTATGCTGGCGTCTCATGCTTTTATGATGGTGCTTGATGTTTTATGATGGCTTATCATGCTTTATGATGGTGTATGATGCTTTATGCTGGTTTATGATGGTGTATGATGATGTATGATGGTTTTTCATGGTTTATCATGGTGTACGATGATGTATGATGGTTTATCATGGTTTATGATGGTTTATCATGGATACTTGTGGTTTATGGTTTATAATTTGATATCATGGAATTCATGGCTTATCAGTTTTATCATGGATATTCATGGTTTGTCATTGTTTGCCATGGTTTATGCAGTTTATGATGTTTCATATTGTTGAGGTTGTATGATGGTGTATCGTGGTTTATCCTGGGTAATGGTCGTTTGGTCATATTTGCATGGGGCCTGCATGATCATGTGTGAAAGGACAGTTTAAGAATCATTTTTTTTGGACAAGAATCTGTGCGTATAGACTCTATAGACCGATGCATGATGCATGTGTATGTTGCGTTGAGAAATCACAAGCTGCTGTGACTGTCCTGAGTTGAAGCCCATGGCTTCCCAACTCTAAGATTTGTCAAAGCTAGCATCATCAATAGTGAAGTCAATTGAAATGTTTGGTGCTCATGAAAAGTTCTTTGAAAGTTTCTGGAATCATTCCTGGAATTATATCCATATATATCCATCATATTTGTCCGCCAGGAATCCACGAGTGATGGATCTCCTGTCTCTTCCAATGGAAGTACCCATGCCACGGATTCCATGGATGGCAATCAATCATCATGACATCATGAGGTCTGGCCGAGTCCTGGGACATTCGAATGGTGGCATCTCCAAATCATTTCTAGTCCACCTTGGAATGAGAAAATGAGACTGTCCAACATCAATGTTGTGACTTGTATATAAACCGTGGCTTTGGAATGTAATTATTATCTATGTAAATGATTGTAAAAGTTGATATCTACAGTACATACATAGTGCACTATCGCTCTTGCTGTACTGTATTCATGATTTGTTTGTTGTTGGCTTTTTTCACTGAGCAAAACACAAAAGTAGCATGAATTTGTGTGTGTGTGTAGCAGTGTACTCGTAGCATTTCTCCTCTCTCCCCTTTATTCCCAAAAAACCGCTGCCTGATGATGGACGGAATGCCCAACGAGGCCGTTAAAGGATTATGGTGGCGATATTTATGCATTGATCAAACATATGCGACCACGACGTTATCGGAGCGAGTGTATAGTCCTACGATGTCCTACGTGTCTTCAAAATATTTCAAAACAAAATGAAGAACTGATAAGAACTGCGAATATGTTTGTTGTGAATTGTGGTTGTAGTTGCAGAAGCGAGCAACTGTGAGAAGTTGAAGGCATGTATAGCATTTGATCATCTTCCAGATCGATTGTTTTTTGCGGATTAGATACGCGTGTGTCGCTGCACTGTGAGGGAACTAGAGATACGGTTGCATCAGTTACAACGGAACCTGTGGATTTAACTTGAACTGAAGCGCGGCTGTTGCTCTTCGTTCTTTTCAACTTACTTTGCAGAAAAATACAGAGATTGTGATAATCGTGATGCGTTCATGTGTTGACTTTCAGGTTTTGAAATTGTTACTTTGCGACCACCCATGGCTTTGCCGCACCATCACAATATCGTAGCAAAGTTTCGGTACAGTTGTATTGCATGTAGCTTTGTACTCTGCCAACTTGTATTGTTCATATTCATTGTTCTGTGATGTTCTGTTTGCGTATGTGTGCGTCCCATGTTGATAAAAGATTATAAAAGGCACTGTTCAACATTCTGTCATCGCATATCATGTCATGCTTAAATTTCCTCAAAAAAAGGTGCAGCGACACAGCAGACCCCTTGTCGGCGAACTGAAATCTGGAGCGGAAGTGGCAGCAGGTTTGTTCCCCATCACCTTTGCCATACACACAGTTCAGACCTTGAAGAAGAGGCTTCATTTTCCGTGATCCGCTCGCAAATTTGCGTGGGATCCAAGTGTGTGGTACTGTATGGCTTCTGTATGCCATGCTCAATCCATGATTCCACAAATGAGGGTTGATTGGAAGGCCAGCATGAACCTTGGGCGCCGGGCTAGGCGCCCAGCTGGTAGTTTTGAGCAGCCACACCACCTTGTTCCAATGTAGCTATGAACCAGGGACAGGCTCAAAATATCTCAAAATGTGTTTTGTGATTTTGAAATCTTTCCATTCGACGGTTGTTGCTACAAAGCCATGAATTTGAGCTCGCCCAATTTCACATTGCTACCATTAAAATCCATTAAAACATATTAAAATCCCGTCTCAATTGCTCGGCCTCAATTTTTTAACTATGGCTGCAGTGAACGGGTGACTGCCAGTTTTGAAGCAAAGGGCCGCCGTTGTGAAAAAATGATGTCAAACTGCACGGCACAGCAGGGTGCTACTGGTGATGCCGGCAACAGCTTCAACTTCATCAATTTCTTTAGGATGTGAAACACTCGGAGTTGGGAAATGTGCATGCTCAAACGTTAACTAATGGCTGGAAGTGGTGCATGTTTTGGTAAGATAGACAAATATGATCAAATATGAATAGTATTGAATTGAATTCTGGATAGTATGGATATGTCGGAATTGACCTGTTTCGCACGGTAGTGCTGAAAAAGTGCAGCTGACTTCAAGGAAATGTTACACATGTTGTTCAATTGATTTTCAGTTGTTGTGAGTCCATGATTGTTACTCTAAAACTGAGACAGGGAGATGTCTTTGTTTTTCATCAATTCAAAATCTCTCCATTGCATTTCTTTGCACCTACACCTCACCTTTGGCGAAGCCATTTGAGATTCATATGGTTTAGGACGTTGATTATAAGTGCAGCAAAATGGCACCTGTATCTCGCCTCGCGAACCTTGCTGAAAATGTGTGTAAAGCCAAGCTTTTAGTGCCCTACTCATCCCTACTTGTTAAAGATGTACATTTTGAAGGAAATCATCAATCATCCATCTTGGAGTTACCATTTTCAGAAACTGCCTGTTCAAATTTCATCAATTCAACGCATTTTCCACCTCCGGGTCTCGAAAACGATTGGTTGCGTCAATGGATCTAAGGATTGCATTGAACTTAGAGCCGCCAAAGGCCGTTCTCTTAAAACGCTATCGTCATTTATTGCAGGCTGCGAGGGGTGAATGTGGAGGTAATCAAAGGGCAAACGGTGTAAAGATTGTTGTCGAAAGTTGTTTTGAGATTTGCTGTGAACTAGTTGTGAATGCCTTTCAAAAGAACATGAGCAGTGCCCTGTTTACGTCAAGTCTAGTAGAGCATTCTATTTCGGGGCTGTCTTGCACCACCAAGAGAGACCTGGTTTCAAGTGTCTAGGACAGCCTCCAAACCTTTCCATGCTCAGACCTAGGCAATCTGTGGAAAAAAGGCATGCAAATATTTCAAAATGTTGAAAAGGGTCAACAGACATTTTCATGGACCATATCTACATTTTGATTTGTGTTTGCAAAATTCAAAGTAATGGTATATTCGGTATATTTATTATTTGATATATTTGATGGTTTCCTTCTGTATAATTTCCATTCTATGAACATTGATGCAGCTGGAAAATGAACGTAAATGAGCTTTCTCAGTTGCACTTCTAGAGTCATTGGTTCGCCTCGGCGTCGCGAGGAGAGCGCCCTCCCTGAACCAGATTTGCGAACGCAGCACTGGCGGCCTGAGATAGAATTGCCTTTTCGCGGTCCTGAGACAGAAGTACCTTGATGGGCACGGTCCATGGGCTACCGGAAAGGTCAGAAGAATTATCAAGTGTTAAGGGTTTTATGATGGTTTATGAATGTTTATGATGGCTTATCATGCTTTATGAGGGTTTATGATGGCTTATCATGCTTTTATGATGGTGCTTGATGTTTTATGATGACGTATCATGCTTTTATGATGGTGATTGATGTTTTATGATGGCTTGTCATGCTTTTTGATGGTGTATGATGCTTTATGCTGGTTTATGATGGTGTATGATGCTTTATGCTGGTTTATGATGGTGTATGATGGTTTATCATGGTTTATGATGGTTTATCATGGATACTTGTGGTTTATGGTTTATCATTTGATATCATGGAATTCATGGCTTATCAGTTTTATCATGGATATTCATGGTTTGTCATTGTTTGCCATGGTTTATGCAGTTTATGATGTTTCATATTGTTGAGGTTGTATGATGGTGTAACTGTATCGTGGTTTATCCTGGGTAGTGGTCGTTTGGTCATATTTGCATTGGGCCTAGGAAAATAAAGATGCATCTTATTTGGACAAGAATCTGTGCGTATAGACTCTATAGACCGATGCATGATGCATGTGTATGTTGCGTTGAGAAATCAATAGTGAAATCAATTGAAATGTTTGGTGCTCATGGAAAGTTCTTTGAAAGTTTCTGGAATCATTCCCGGAATCATATCCATATATATCCATCATCTTTGTCCGCCAGGAATCCACGAGTGATGGATCTCCTGTCTCTTCCAATGGAAGTACCCATGCCACGGATTCCATGGATGGCAATCAATCATCATGACATCATGAGGCCTGGCCGAGTCCTGGGACATTCGAATGGTGGCATCTCCAAATCATTTCTAGTCCACCTTGGAATGAGAAAATGAGACTGTCCAACATCAATGTTGTGACTTGTATATAAACCGTGGCTTTGGAAATGGAATTATTATCTATGTAAATGATTGTAAAAGTTGATATCTACAGTACATACATAGTGCACTATCGCTCTTGCTGTACTGTATTCATTATATATTTGCTTGTTTTTGGCTTTTTTCACTGAGCAAAACACAAAAGTAGCATGAATTTGTGTGTGTGTGTAGCAGTGTACTCGTAGCATTTCTCCTCTCTCCCCTTTATTCCCAAAAAACCGCTGCCTGATGATGGACAGAATGCCCAACGAGGCCGTTAAAGGATCAGCAATGGTTGTTATATCTATGCATTGATGCGAACATATGCGACCACCACGTCATCGGAGCGAGTGTATAGTCCATTGCCTACGTGTCTTCAAAATATTTCAAAACAAAATGAAGAACTGATAAGAACTGCGAATATTGTAGTTGTGCTTGTGGTTGTAGTTGCAGAAGCGAGCAACTGTGAGAAGTTGAAGGCATCTAGATGATTTGGGCATCCTCCAGATGCATCGGTTTTGTGTGTGTGTGTATATACGCGTGTGTCGCTGCACTGTGAGGGAACTAGAGATACAGTTACATCAGTTACAACGGAACCTGCGGATTTAACTTGAACTGAAGCGCGGCTGTTGCTCTTCGTTCGTTTCAAGGACTTTGCAGAAAAATACAGAGATTGTGATCATCGTGATGCGTTCATGTGTTGACTTTCAGGTTTTGAAATTGGTACCTTGCGACCACCCATGGCTTTGCCGCACCATCACAATATCGTAGCAGAGTTTCGGTACAGTTGTATTGCATGTAGCTTTGTACTCTGCCAACTTGTATTGTTCATATTCATTGTTCTGTGATGTGCGTTCCATGTTGATAAAAGATGATAAAAGACACTGTTCAACATTCTGTCATCGCATATCCTGTCATTCTTAAATTTCCTCAAAAAAGGGTGCAGCGACACAGACCCCTTGTCGGCGAACGGAAATCTGGAGCGGAAGTGGCAGCAGGTTGTTCCCCATTACCTCTGCCACACACCCAGTTCAGACCTTGAAGAAGATGCTTAATTTTCCATGATCCGCTCGCAAATTTGCGTGGGATCCAAGTGTGTGGTACTGTATGGCTACTGTATGCCATGCTCAATCCATGATTCCAGCGATGATTGGAAGGCCAGCATGAACCTTGGGCGCCGGGCTAGGCGCCCAGCTGGTAGTTTTGAGCAGCCACACCACCTTGTTCCAATGTAGCTATGAACCAAGGACAGGCTCAAAATATCTCAAAACGTGTTTTGTGATTTTGAAATCTTTCCATTCGACGGTTGTTGCTACAAAGCCATGAATTTGAGCTCGCCCAATTTCACATTGCTACCATTAAAATCCATTAAGACATATTAAAATCCCGTCTCAATTGCTCGGCCTCAATTTTTTAACTATGGCTGCAGTGAACGGGTGACTGCCAGTTTTGAAGCAAAGGGCCGCCGTTGTGAAAAAATGATGTCAAACTGCACGGCACAGCAGGGTGCTACTGGTGATGCCGGCAACAGCTTCAACTTCATCAATTTCTTTAGGATGTGAAACACTCGGAGTTGGGAAATGTGCATGCTCAAACGTTAACTAATGGCTGGAAGTGGTGCATGTTTTGGTAAGATAGACAAATATGATCAAATATGAATAGTATTGAATTGAATTCTGGATAGTATGGATATGTCGGAATTGACCTGTTTCGCACGGTAGTGCTGAAAAAGTGCAGCTGACTTCAAGGAAATGTTACACATGTTGTTCAATTGATTTTCAGTTGTTGTGAGTCCATGATTGTTACTCTAAAACTGAGACAGAGAGATGTCTTTGTATTTAATCAATTCAAAATCTCTCCATTGCATGTCTTTGCACCTACACCTCACCTTTGGCGAAGCCATTTGAGATTCGTATAGTTTGGACGTTGATTACAAGTGCAGCGAAATGGCGCCTGTATCTCACCTGACGAACCTTGCTGAAAATGTGTGTAAAGCTAAGGTTTTCGTGCCCTACTCATCCCTACACCTTGTTGAAGATGTACATTTTGAAGGAAATCATCAGGGTTGTCATTTTCAGAAACTGCCTTTTCAAATTTCATCAATTCAACGCATTTTCCACCTCCGAGTCTCGAAAACGATTGGTTGCGTCAATGGATCTAAGGATTGCATTGAACTTAGAGCCGCCAAACGCCGTTCTCTTAAATCGCTATCGTCATTTATTGCAGGCTGCGAGGGGAATGTGGAGGTAATCAAAGGGCAAACTGTGTAAAGCTTTGTGTCGAAAGTTGTTTTGAGATTTGCTGTTAACTAGTTGTGAATGCAGTTCAAAAGAACATGAGCAGTGCTCGGTTTAGGTCAAGTCTAGTAGAAATTTCTATTTCTATTTGATATATTTGATGGTCTCCTTCTGTATAATTTCCACTCTATGAACATCGATGGAAAATGAACGTAAATGAGCTTTCTCAGTTGCACTTCTAGAGTCATGGGTTTGCCTTGGCGTCGCGAGGAGAGTGCACTCCCTGTTCCAGCTTTGCGAACGCAGCATTGGCCGCCTGAGATAGAAGTGCCTTTTCGCGGTCCTGAGACAGAAGTACCTTGGTAAACGCGGTCCGTGGGCCACCGGAAAGGTCAGAAGAATTATGAAGTGTTAAGGGTTTTATGATGGTTTATGAATGTTATGATGGCTTATGATCATGCTTTATGAGGGTTTAGGATGGGGTATGATGGTGTATGATGGATTATCATGGTATATCATGGTGTATGATGATGTATGATGGCTTATGACCGTTTATCATGTTTTCTGATGGTTTATCATTCTTCATGATGATGTATGATGATGTATGATGATGTATGATGGTTTATCATTCTTCATGATGATGTATCATTTATCATGCATACTTCAGCAGGACGAAAGTTTATAAATTTTGGGGGGTTGCGTTTTATGACACCGATTCCAAGGGGATTTGACACTTGACATCGCCGTTCTATTGGCGGCCCCATTTCCACCCCGAACTAAATTATGATACTATTTATTTAGTTCGGGGTGGAAATGGGGCCGCCAATACAAGGAGCCCAAACATGGTGTAGGATTCTAAGGGGAAAGGGTTGGACCACTACTTAAAATTGTTTAAACACTGCCCTATTAGAAATGTATAACTTTTGTCCTGGTGGTGCGTCCCGGATGAGTTGAAGCATTGCAGACAAAGGGCATTTAACAAGGTGAATGCAGAGTTATACAGGTGACACCGACACTAAGTCACTAAGTCTTTTTACAACGCCTCTTGGAATTGGATACTGATTGGGACCTGAATTTCTGTGCAAGAAATGGCATTGGCCTACTAAATCCTTTCATTGGCTCTGCGTCCCGGATGGGTTGAAGCATTGCAGACAAAGGGCATTTAACAAGGTGAATGCAGAGTTATACAGGTGACACCGACACCAAGTCTTTTTACAACGCCTCTTGGAATTGGATACTGATTGGGACCTGAATTTCTGTGCAAGAAATGGCATTGGCCTACTAAATCCTTTCATTGGCTCTTCAGCAGGACGAAAGTTTATAAATTTTGGGGGGTTGCGTTTTATGACACCGATTCCAAGGGGATTTGACACTTGACATCGCCGTTCTATTGGCGGCCCCATTTCCACCCCGAACTAAATTATAATACTATTTATTTAGTTCGGGGTGGAAATGGGGCCGCCAATACAAGGAGCCCAAACATGGTGTAGGATTCTAAGGGGAAAGGGTTGGACCACTACTTAAAATTGTTTAAACCCTGCCCTATTAGAAATTTATAACTTTTGTCCTGGTGGTGTATTCATGGTTGATTTTTTCCATGCATATTCATGGTTTATCATATTTGTCATTAATATTCATGGTTTATCATTGTTTATCATGGTGTGTGATGGTTTATGATGTTTTATGATGGTGTATCGTCGTTTATACTTGGTAATGGTCATTTGGTCATATTTTGCATTGGGCCTGTATGATCACGTGAAAGTAAAAATGCATCATTTTTAGACAAAAATCCGCACGTTTATAGACTCTGTATGGGCGTTTCCAAAAATAGGGGTACCCCAAATGGATGGTTTATAATGGAAAACCCTATTAAAATGGATGATTTGGAGGTACCATTATTTTCGGAAACATCCATATAGACCGATACATGATACATGTGGATACACGTGTATGTTGCCTGGAACTCAATTGACTTTTGTGCTACTTTGGATCCATCGAGGTTGGGGGCCCCTGGACATGATATTCCTGGGGTTCATGAGTTCACTTCGATTGTTGAGAAGTCGCAAGCTGCAGTGAATGTCCTGAGTTGAAGCGCATGCTTTCCCAACTCTAAAGTCAGCCCGTGTTTCAATTGTTTTAATGTGTTTTGTTGGTCCATTTTCCAAAGCTAGCATCATCAATCCTGAAGTCATTTGAATGTTTTGGTGGTCATGAAAAGTTCTTTGAAAGATTTTGGAATCATTCCGGAAACCATATCCATCATCTTTGTCCGCCAGGAATCCACAAGTGATGGATCTCGTGTTTCTCGCAATGGAAGTACCCATGCCACGGATTCCATGGATGGCAATCAATCATCATGAGGCCTGGCCGAGTCCTGGGACATTCGAATGGTGGCATCTCCAAATCATTTCTGGTCCACGTTGGAATGAGAAAATGAGACTGTCCAACATTCATGTTGTAACTTGTATATGAACCGTGGCTTTGGAAATGTGATTATTATCTATGTAAATGTAGATATATATATATATATTTATATACAGTGACAGTACATACAAAATGCACCATCGTTCTTGCTGTATTCATGATTTGTTTGTTGTTGGTTTTTTTCACTGAGCAAAACACAAAAGTAGCATGAATTTGTGTGTAGCAGTGTAGCATTTCTCCTATCTCCCCTTCATTCCCAAAAAACCGCTGCCCAACGATAGACGGAATGCCCAAGGAGGCCGCTCAAGGATCATCAATGGTGGCGATATCTATGAATTGATGCGAGTATATGCGAACCACCACGTCATCGGAGCGAGTGTATAGTCCATTGCCTACGTGTCTTCAAAATATTTCAAAACAAAATGAAGAACTGATAAGAATTGCGAATAGTGTAGTTGCGATTGTGGTTGTAGTTGCAGAAGCGAGCAACTGTGAGAAGTTGAAGGCATCTAGACGATTTGGTCATCCTCCAGATGCATTGGTTTTGTGTGTACGGTATATACGCGCGTGTCGCTGCACTGTGAGGGAACTAGAGATACGGTTACAACGGAACCTGCGGATTTAACTTGAACTGCAGCGCAGCTGTTACTCTTCGTTCGAGAACTAGAGGTCAGGATAATCATGATGCGTTCATGTGTTGACTTTCAGGTTTTGAAATTGGTACGTTGCGACCACTCATAGTTTTGCCGCACCATCACAATCTCGTAGCAAAGTTTCGGTACAGTTGGATTGCATCTAGCTTTGTACTCCCCAACTTTTATTGTTCATATTCATGGCTCGGAGATGTTCCTGTTGCGTGAGAGTGTTCTATTTTGATTGATAAAAGACATAGTTCAACGTTCTGTCATCGCATATCCTGTCATTCTTCAAATTCCCCAAAAAAGGGTGCAGCGACACAGACCCCTGTCGTCGAACGGAAATTTGGAGTGTAATTGGCAGCAGGTCTGTTCCCCGCAGCCTCTCCCATACACCCAGTTCAAGCCCTAAACAATAAAGCTTCCATGATCCGCTCGCAAATTTGCGTGGGATCCAAGTGTGTGGTAAGAGTGGTGATTGATTGCAAGGCAAGAATGAACCTGTGGCGCCCGGCTAGGCGCCCAGCTGGTAATTTTGAGCAGCCACACCACCTTGTAACAATCCAGCTATGAACCAGGGACAGGCTCAAAATATCTCAAAATGTGTTTTGTTGCGATTTTGAAATCTCTCCCAGTTGTTGTTAAAAAGCCATGAGTTTGAGCTCGCCCAATTTTACAAACGCTGCCATCTCAATCCCGCCTAAATTGCTCGGGTTGCAGTGAAAAGCTTCCTCCATTTTTTCCTACCACGGCAGCGAAGATCGGACGCGCGCCGCCGTTGTGAAAAATGAAGCGATTTCCATGGCAAGTTTCGTCACAGATGTTGCTGGTGATGTGTCTTGGGTTTTTTGCTGTAACTTTCAAATGTGAGCATTGTAGTAATTCGGGGGGGCGGCCCCGTTCCAGAATTGCTTGGATTGGAATCCCTACTTTCTCAGACTTGGAAACTCAACTTCCCGTTTGTGAGCGGTGATTGATCACTTCGGAAGATGAAAATCTCATCCAATGCCTAAATTTCATTGGTGTTGCATGCCTTTGCTAACTCAATCTGAGTATTTGAGATCCCAGGGATGTTGCATATGCAGTATATCCCAAGGAAGAGGAAAAGCGAAAACACGTTGTCTTTCGGGTAGCCACATCTTTCTTTAGATTGCATTGTCCATGTGCTAATGTGAAAAGGCCTTCCTTCTGAAGAATCTTCATTTGTGTACATGCATGTGTTTCATGCACAATGAATTGCATAGTAGTGCATAGATACATCTCTATACACAGTACTACTGGTACCTACATATACAGAATGTACGTGGTTTGCCGCGGAATCACACTCGAACTTCTTTGAGGTGTGAGCATTTTGGACAACTCCAGGGAGACATATAAAAGCGGCCAGCCACCATGGCAAGACAGCAGTCGCCTGGCATAGGGACACTTGGAGGGGAAGGTATTTGAGGCAAGACTTCTTGAAGAATATAGGTTTGAAGGGGGTATTTGTTGTGTCACATCAGATATTTCAACTTAGCTTTTGTGTTTGAGCAGCGCAACATGTTTGAAACCTGAAGATGTGAATTTTGCTTGAGGCATCACCAATGAAAAGTTCACAGTTACTGGACTGATCATAGAGTTTTGACATCTTTGCCGAAGATTCCGACCTTGTAGGATGTTTTCAATTGAAGGGTTTCCGTTCTCCAAGGGTTACCCTAAGCAAAAGCACCACTTTTGGCCAAGACCAGAATGATCTACATGATCCAGCACTGGCACTTCAGCTTTTACACATCAGGTTTCCCTCGAGAGATACGGGATCGCTTTAGAGTCTTGGCGAATCGGCAGATGTGTGGATGGACTAGATTTGGCTTGTAGCTAACCTAAGATTGACAGGCCAAATTCAAAGTTCGAAGGAAGGCATGATGAATCTCAATCTTGAACCTGCACGCTGACTTGATTTTCCTCTTTTCAATTGCACATGTCCAATGTTTGCAAGCACTTGAGAGGCATTTTTCTTTGATGATTTAATGCAAAATGCTCAAAGCCAAGATAAGAAGGAGCTGTTCACCATCCAAAAAATGCACAGAGCTTGCTGAAAGTCTCACACTGAGGCGACTCACATGGCTGGGGATCCTTGGGATGGTGGGGTTGGATTCATGTGGATTTCCGACGATTTGTTGCTGAAGAGAAGAGTATCCATACTGTAGCTCCATTGCTACCAAAACCCAACGACGTAAAGATGAGTCATCAGCTTAGAAGCAGCAAGAATTTGACAGATTCATATCCAGTAGGGCAATCATGAAGCAAAATCATGTATGGATATCGCAGCTCATATAGCCCATCCATGGTGTGCCTGCGGACACCATCTTCACTCTGCAAGGATTTGTCTCCATGGCTGAATCACACATGACGCCGGCAGACCCAGACGCAGAGAGCTGATGGAATGGGGTGAATCACTGCCTTCATATGTTTTCATGGTCATAGTATGAGGGGCTTGACTGTCAACTTCGGTGTGGTTCCCTTGTTTGGTTTTGTTGTTGAGAATGTGAGGCATCACTGCCTGCGGAAAAGTTGGAGTAGAAGAGAAACTGAAGTGGAGTGGTATGTTTTATTGATCAGTTTTTCGCCGGATTCCCATTGCCCTTTTTTTCATTTTCGAGAAAATGTCCAGGTCGCCAAAGCTGCGTGCGCCGACGATTCACACTGGCTACGGTGCACACCCGCCAGTGAAAAATGGTGATGGATTGAAACTCAAAATCTTTCATTTTCCATATTTTCCCCCAAAGAAATTGATGAATTTTTCAGATTCAGACATTGCAGGTTTAGTGACCGAGCCGGTGACTGAGCGGATGACCAGTCCGCTGATGGGTTTCAGGGTGCGGCCGCTTGCACGCTTGGGTGGGAAAGTGATGGAAAGTGACATTCCTACCACCACAAAATGGGTAGGAAACCCATATGGCACGCTGTTGATGGACAGTCCGGCTAGCTAGTTGGGAGGGTTAAAACACTGTTGTATGAAAAAGACAACGGCAGCTGGTTGGAATGAATCCATCGTCTTAATGGTATTGATGGACAAACTCCTGCACCACCTTAAATCTATGAACAATTAAAAGTCTGTTTTGCTTTCATGTCTAAAAATTGGGCATTTCAGACGGTACAATGTACGTTGCTGGAAGGCAATTCACCTCGCCAGGAGCCAAGGATGGGATTTCGTGATCGCTACAACCTGGTGGACATTTGTCAAAATCTTCCGTTCCTCAGTTGCACAGAGCGGTGTTGCGAACCCCCAAGTTGTGAATCAACCAGGACAGGCTACAAACTTTTCTGAAGATGTAGAAAAGTGGAGGGACAAGCCTGAGTCTAAGCATCACCAAACAATTACTTGCTTGTGTGTTCCTTTATATTTTTACGTATGTATATGTATACTCTCTAAATATTGTATACTTGTATGAGTATGTATATGTATATGGCATGGTTTGAATCCACTCATCCCGACTTACTGCAATGCGTCCAACGGTCCAAGGCCTAGATTGAAGCGTTGGTAAGGCCCAGTGCTTGGAGGGATGGCTCAGCTAATCTTCAGAAAAAGTCGGGCTGTTGAAAGCACCATCTAAGCATTTGAGATTCTGTTTTCTTTTAAGCCTATCTAGGTCCACGTCATTCCAATTCTGAGACCATGCCTCAACTACCATGATGTTGATAGTGGTTCTCATTGGCAAAGTTGTGTTTTTATCAAAATTAAATCCTACAATCCACACCAACCAAACCACAAGCGCTGATTTGCGTTTGGTAGGGGTGGAGGCCTCTTGTGCTCAGTTAGCATCTCACCCATTAGCCTGCTAGGTGCGAGGAATGTGATGCCTTGTACTTGGAAAGATGGTAATGAATTCAGCCAAACATATATTATACATAATAGATGTATAATTTAATATATGTATTTATAATATAATTTATAAATAAAATCGGATATAATTAATTAGTGAAAATATATTTAAATGATTAGTTAGTAATTAGGTAGCCAAATTTATAAATTATATATTTGGGATATTAAATAATAAATTATTTGGACTAAATAATTAGGCATAAAATAACTATGGGAATAATATAAATATATTTATATATATATATTAAATTTTTATTTTTAAATTTGGGGGAAATAAATCTAAATAATTTTAATAAATTATAATTAAAATAAAACATATATATATATATAATTTTTAATTTTAATTTTTTAATATTATAAAATATTTTTTAAGTTAATTAATATATAATATTATAATAAAATTCTTAAAATTATGAAATTAAAGATAAATAAAAATATATATATTTATTAAAAAAGGTGTTATATTTATATTTTTTTATTTGATTTTTTTGATTTTTTTATTGAAATTTAGAATTTAAAATATTTTTGGGTCTTTTAAGAAAAAAAGAAGATTTTCTTCGCTTTTTTTATCGCGGGAGATTTTTATTTAATAATATTTTTTGAGAGATTTTGGTTGATATAAATTTTTAATCCTAGATTTTATAAAAAATTTGGATTAAAATTTTGAAAATTTATCTAAAAAAATGCCATAGGGTCGGCTTCGGTGCGCCTTGTTTTCTGGTGTCCTTGTATTGGCGGCGTGGTGCTGGCTGGCTTACTATATTTGTACCTCGGTAATAAGGACTAGTTGGATTGTTTTGATTTGGTTACCGGCGACGTGGCTGGCTGATGGCTGCCTATATGGCTAATTGTTAAGTGGCTGGCTGACTAGGTCTGTGGTTGCCTAGGGCGGTGACTTGTTGGCTCGGTGGTTGACTTACTATCTTGGTGGTTGGTTGGTTGTTGTGGCAGGCTGATTTTGTGGCTAACTAATTATTATAAAGATAAATAATATAAATTATAATTTAGATTTATGATATATTAATATTAAAAATAAATAGATTTATTTTTTTAAAATAATTTTAAAAAATAATTTTGATTTAAATCAATAATAAAGATATTAAATTAAATATTTATATATTTCTTATAGTTGGATTATTAAAATATTAGATAATATTAATTCTATCTATATTATAAATATTTATTATTTAAAAAGATAAATATAAATTATAAATATTATTATTTA
>DF240554.1:2524-16420 GCA_000507305.1 Breviolum minutum Mf 1.05b.01
TGGAGAAGTGTTGTGAAAGAGTGTTGTGGTGAAGTGTTGTGGCCAAGTGTTGTAGAGAAGTGTTGTGAAGGAGTGTTGTGGAGAAGTGTTGTGAAGGAGGGTCGTCGAGAAGTCTTGTGGGGAAGTGTTGTTGGGAAGTGTTGTAGAGAAGTGTTGTGAAGGAGTGTTGTGGAGAAGTCTTGTAGAGAAGTGTTGTAGATGATTGTTGGAGAAGAATGTTGCAGAGAAGTTTTGAAGAGAAGTGTTGGAGGAGAGTGTTGTAGAAGTGTGTTGTAGAGAGGTGTTGTGGAGAAGTGTTGGAGAAGAGTCTTGGGGAAGGCTGTTGGAGAAGAGTTTTGGAGAAGAGTGTTGTAGAGAAGTGTTGCAGAAAATTGTTGTAGAGAAGCGCTGGAGAAAAGTGTTGGGGAGAAGTGTCGTAGAGAAGTGTTGGGGAGAAATGTTGTAGAGAAATGATGTAGAAAAGTGTTGTGGAGAAGTGTTGTAGAGAAGTGTTGGAGAGGAGTGTTATAGAGAAGTGTTGGTCATCGTAGCACAGACAAGATTTGCCGACAAATGCACAGTTATTTGAGTATGACCCTTCTCGCCACTTTTGCATATCTATTGCCAGGTCATCCTACCTTGTCTACAACCTTCGACTATCTCGAACAACGAAAAAAATCTGCAGAAAAAAAAACACAAACGCACTGTGGTTTCATTGTAGCTGGTCCATCTTACTTAAACGTGTGAACATTCGGGTTCGTGGTTTCCATCTTGTTTGCAGCTTGGAAATCTGATCAGATTTAGATACCCAGCTGAGTATCTACATAACCATCATGAAAAAGCTAAGAGGGCTGTCCCAAGACTTCATCACCTGCCAATGGCCTATTGGTGCATTCAGCAACAATTCATACAGATCCCATCTTTTACCCGGGTTTCATACATCTCAAGATAAACACAACACTAGACCACAGATTCATTGATTGATGCAGTTAAGGGGGTTAGAACATGTTAGAACTGTAGACTTTATGTGCGTTTCCGGGCAGGAGGGGTCGATGACATCAACCAGCGCCAGCGGAAGGCGGAGATAGAAAGGGGGGATGGAAGCTGATATGAACAGGCAACTGTATCAACGACATTGTGGTGTGCGTTTGAGGAGAAGGATTTGCACTGTGTTTGCTGGCATGTGCTTAATTTGGACAATCATTTTGATTGGAGGAGTCATGACTTGCCCATTGGAAGAAATAGGTATTACTTATAAACTTTTAAACACTCTTTGTTCCTACATCTCACTTTGGATTTAATCAAGATGGCTTCGCCTTCCCTTGCACTGACCCAAGTTTTTGTGGCTTATGGAAGTCTAGGTGGCCCCCTTGAAGCACTGGACATGGAAACTAATGCCAAGATGACCAGATTTAAACATTGCAATTGAAAGGCTATCAGCTTATCATCATGACATGCGCAAATTGCAGACTGTAGGTACGAGTGAGATGCAGTATATGTACTGCATACAGAAACGTACGTATATATATAACAATGTATGAAATCTATTAATATATTATTTTTTGTACATGTGCATCTCTGTTTTGATGCAATTCGGAGAGTGTTGTCGCAAATCTCTTCTTCGTTTAGAGACATCTTTCCCCTTAAGGATTAGAAGGGTCATGGCCCGCGTGCGAAAGGGCAGTTTACAGCAACAGAAAATCTTGAGTTTGCGTCGGGAGTCCCCCCCATAGTCAAGATAATTTCAGAAAGAAACATCCATGAAGCATGTAGAAAATTGAACTTGGAACATGGATGGGACACAATCTTAGAAATATCTCACTTAAAGGGTTTCACAGGACCATTGTTTACAACCCTATATACATGTGTTGGTGGAGCTGAATTCTTTTCTCCGTGACCGGAGACATTTGAGTTTTGGATCCATCAGAAACTGACCATTTTGCCTTTGCAGAGATCCAAACAACATGCATTGTTAAAGTACTGAGAAACCATACAGGAGTCTAAGGAAACAACTTCAATTCGTAAATCAATCACATGTCATGAATTTCCATGGTAAATGTAGACTGCATTGCAGCTGTTGGGAAGTAAACACCTTTGAATTTGAACCGAATCCCTTGGGAACCGCAATGGAACCGCTTGGGCACAGTAAGGGCGTTGCTTGGCGATTTTGCTTGGAAGATGTGAAGGGTCACGAATGAAACTAACAAATTGCACCTGAAAATCCATGGGGTTGGAAGTTGATTCAGGGACAGTTTCGGGAAAATGCCGTATTTTTTAAAGGGGGGAGCTGTTAAAGTTTCATGGAGGGTACCAATTTTGGGGGAATCTTTGCTTTTTGTAACCTTTTTTCTCATGCAGTAATCAAACAGAACCAGATCCAACAGTTCGGAACGTATGAATTATCGGAGGACTCTGTTGACACAGCAGTTTCAAAAAGGACTCTGTTGAAGGTGAGGTTTTCCAACGTTATCCACCTATCCTAGGTGGTGGCAACTCAAATATTTTTTATTTTCACCCCGAAAATTGGGGAAGATTCCCATTTTTGACTCATATTTTTCAGATGGATTGAAACCACCAACTAGTAAGGTTTGCAACGTTATCCACCCTTATCCCATGTTATCCCTACAATTTTGCGAGTGCAAACCTCTCTAAAAGATCCAACCATAGGATTCATGTTATGTTGCGCTGATGTTGTGAAGACAGTGAGTCAAAGACGTATGTTTGTGAAATGCCATGGGTTGATTCATATTTTCCTTCACATGTTATCAAGTCAAAACAAAAAAACATCAGCATGTCATGACTGTTTTATTTAGGCAAGGTTTTGGTTGAATGACACCGAAGAAACCCCAGTTTGGTGAGACTTTCTCCTTCAACCAAGTTGGCACAAGAAGTTGACATTTCATAGCTACCAAAGGATTTGCTGTTTTTTTTCAGAAGACAAGAATGATCAAGACCGCCTTATGGATATTAAACTGCTTGATGGAAGGTGGAGTCAGATTGTACTTCATGAATTTCGCATGGTTTCAAGGCATGATTTGTTCTTTGTCATCACATGACTCCACTCAAGAAATGTGAAAAGGTGTGTCCATTCCTTACCTATCACTTCCACTCACTTCCTATTTTGACGTTTCACCCATTTTAATTGTCGCTTGTAACTGGGACTAAACCCTGATTGAAGTCCCCTACTTCTCTCGTAGTTTCCTCCGTCCAGGAATCAAAATATGAAGCGCCGTTCGTTCCGACCACCGAACCGCGGCTTCGCAAGCGACTGCAGAAACAGCAACAGGAGGAGATGAAAGTGACACTTGGCTTGCCATAGCAGGTGATTTTGATTCTTGAGGTGGGCTTTTTTGTCGTCAATACTGTTGATCCAAGAGATCCTGCACCAGTTGATATTTCCAGTATTTATAGGGTTTTATACATCCCAGGTGGTGCAGGATTTCTTCCATCAACAGTATCATTTATCCTAGCTTCAGATATGCTACAAGTGTCATGAAGCATAGGATTTACCTCGGCCCCATGGGAGGGAGCCCGGTGCCAAAACAGGAAAGTAGGTAACCATTTTTTGTTACGTCCTACAGATGTATGTACCAGCTTCTTCCAAGTGACCTTTTGATCACCCAAATGGAGGGCACTTACTTAACAACCTGAAAAGGTCACTAAGCCCCCCCCAAAAAAAAACGTCACTCGGAAGAACCTGCTACTCGTGTTTATTTTGATATATAGTATTGTTATCTTGTTCTGAAACCTTATTGATCACCACAAAAAAAGGGTCATAGCTAAAGGGTGGTACCTTTGGGTCCCAGAAGTTGTAAGCTTTACAACTTGGGAATGACTCAACTCTGGTAAAAACAACGCAGCTCAGCCAGGCTTTGTCAAGAGGGTTGAATCCAAGAGATGGGAGTGTGTGTCATCATTCACCAAAAAAAACATCAAACATTTGCAATTCTCTTTTTAAAGCTCATTTGGGAAACACTTCTGGAGTCCTTTTTTTGTTGTTTTTTCATCAGGTGAATTTCACATGTCCCAATCTTTTTAGGCCTTTGACTTGGAAACGTATAGCTATATCAGTGACTTCTCCAACCAAAGTAGGCTTCAGGAATTTGATTTTTTGTTGCAACGTCCCATTCATCCTTGAGTCAAGGCGACACTTCTTGATGCGTTACAACTTTGAAGGGATCAACATGCCGATGTCAGGGAAGCATCTTGACGAAACACATCGCCCATGCAAAACCTGGGGGAAATGTGAGCTGTGTTGTTTGGAATCACTTTATCATCTCATATTAGAAGGGGAGGTGTGTGTATGCATATCCTGACTTTATTTGGTAAGTTATTACCTATGCAGGTGCATATACATATATTGTGTGTTTGAGAATACTACAGTAATGCAAAGTGCTCCTAAGTTGCAGTTTGGAAACTTTCGGAGCGGGATTTATTTCCACCAACTTTCATCCATTGGGAAGTGAATCGGAGCTACCAAATGTTGCGATACCATGAGCCAGCAATCCCATTTCCACTTTGCAGTAGGACAATGGGAGTCTAGACCATTGCACGAACTGATCCAAGACACTTCAGACCTATTGATCACTAACGTTTATATGTTTTTTGGGAACCCAAATCTAGGTATCCCAAAACACTGTTTTTTTCCCATAGATTGTCCATGGTATTCACCAATCATGAAATCTGATGGGTCATTTGTTTGTTTGTTCTTTGTTTGTTTGTTTGTTTGTTTGTTTGTTTGTTTGTTTGTTTGTTTGTTTGTTTTTGTTTTAAGGACATTTCTCAGAAAACTTCCCCCTAGGCGTGGTGGTGAGCGCTTCTACCCTATCCATGTGGCTGCTCCTTGGGTTTGACGACTTGATGAATCCAAAAAGTTGGACCCCCAAAGTTTGACACACCTTAGGGAATTGCTTGATCTAAATATTGTTTTTAGAATCTTTAAAATGGGTTGAACATACTCCCAACGTTACTCAAATATTGAAAATAGATGAAAATCGTCTATTGGAAGACATTGAAGTCAAAACATTTTTTTGGGGGACCTTGATTGAAGTATAAAGTGATGCCAGGCAACTCCCAAACGCCACGCTTTATGATTGGAAAGGGCAAATTTCATCGCGACAGCTGACCTCAACAAAATGCGATACAGGCGTCAAGGTAAGTCAGCCATCAAGACTTCAAGCGGAAAAATTCAGGTACGATAAATTCAGCAATTAATTCTAATGTTTTTTTCAGATCAATCATGAAAGGGGTTTCGCTCACCTTCCATGTTTCCAGTTTGGTTGAAATGTTGCGGTGGTGATTTTTTGCCATTGATGATCTTTGATGAGTATTATATATGTTGGGTTTGTCTCCTGCCCAGGATTCCAGTCACCACCAGGATTATTATATCTTTAGGAGGGGATCCCTATAAACAACCTTTATTTGCCACTGGAATCCTGGGAGGGGGGACAACCCAATATATATGCAATGTAGTTATGTAATTTCAATCTTGAATGGGGATTCGAACATCCAGGAGGCTTGGGTTCCTTTCTGCCATAGTTTGAATACACGACACAAGTTATCCAAGGTAACAGTTGTTAAACGCTCTAAAGAAGTAATGTAGACATCAGTTTTTACAGATAATTGCATGTGAAATTTGAAGTCTTATTTACCAACTACAACTACATCTTCCAATATTTTTTCCAGGTATATATATATATAATTACTGTTAATGGAAGAAATTCTCACCAGTTGAGGTTGGTAGTTTATCCCATTCTTTACAGGGTTGCATACATGTTAGGTGGTTCGCCGGATTTCGTCCACCAACGGTATCTTTCTTGTTTTCCAACAATCCCAACACCTTTCCAAGAAATCTCCAATGTTGGACGCACGAAAAAACGGACCCCGGAAAAACCTGAGTATTACCCATAGCTCGATCGTAACTTCCTGTAAGGGGTCCGTTGGGATTCGGTCCCATTCAATTTTTGATGGAACCTTCCCCGGAATCCAGGCCCAGCTGGGTGATTACGACCTGCTGCGCACGCTGCTGCGCAAGGGTGCCGATCCTGAAACACCTACGGCCAGTGGCGGCCGCTCGGATTCTGAAGCCATGACGGATCCATGGGGACTGGGATATTTACCTACAGATTTATCATAAAAATGAACCAAAATGTAGGTAAATATACCATGGATTCTATGGATCCCATGGGTTATGATTTGAAGAGGAATGAAATTTTTGAAGTGATACCTGGTGCTTGGCATATGAGTCCCAAAGAAGCATGTCTCATGTCAGAATGTCAACCAAGCCAGATTCAAATCGAAAAATAATGCCAGGATTGTTGGACATGTCAAGTTACCTAGAGGGACCAACAGACAAGAAAATCACCCTGATTTCTTTCAGGTATTTATATAAGTGAACCTGGAATGTAATGGATCCGCAAGTATCTACATCATATAATTATATACATTATATTTGTTCCAGTTCCAGCTGCATTTAATTCCAAATCCATATTTTAAGTGTTGGTCCATGATAAGTTTTGGCTTCATTCTCTTAACTGATAAGGGGTAGGATGTCTCTTCGGGTACCTTCCTAAAAAAAAACTGCTGCAGGTAGACACGTTGTTGGTGGGTACGACTCAATCCCTCCCGAGTGGATGGTATTATGTGATACCCGACCCCAAACCTTTTGACCAAAAGTGACATCCAAAACGATGGCAAAAAGACTACCCCTCCACGAACCCACGAACAAGTTGGGTTCGATGAGTTGAGCGAGTTGATCTTACCATTTTCCCTGAAACTAACAGCAATTTTGCACCTGAAAATAGGCCTAAAGGCCCCAAAAGGAAAGTAGTTAAGTAGTTTTCCAACCATCAATTTTCAGGGACTGGGTTAGTCTTAGGGAGGGTAAGCAGTTCCAACACCCACCGTGGTCTAGGCTGTGTGATACCAACTGGTGCCCAGCAGCCCCTCTTTCTTGTGGCAAGGGGTAGAATTTTAGCAAACATGTGTACATAGTCAATATAGAAAAACAAACAAGAACAATTAATTCTGTTGCCAAGTACAATTAATTTCATCAAGAATGAGTTTGTATCTCTGAAATTTAAACAGTTGTCTCCTCACTTTAGGTTTTCTCGTCTTCAACGGGCCTAGGTCTGGCATTGGACATGGCAAAGAACTATGATTTTGCAGGTTCCCATCAGAGAATTGCAGAGCCTCGGCAGCTGCTAGAGAAGTTGATTTTGGTTCCTTTGAGGAACATGCCGCAACAAGAACAGATCAAATGGATCATGAACAAAACATACTTCTTGTGGCACACATATTAGATAATCTTGTTGAACTTGTACATTGTTGTTGCTTGATTCTTATGATGATGATTTCACCCCAATTTTCAGTGTGGCCAGGGTTTATTTCCAACATCAAAAAGCCGGTATCAGCGGTTCATATCCTGCAAACCGTTTGGGGTGGACTCTTCGGGAGTTTGAGGATTGATGAATTCGGGATCCAGCTGTTAGAATAATTAGATTCGAATTAAAATTCTTGTGAATTTGCAAACATTCTAGTTGATTGAAGCTGTCAGAAAAAAAAATCATGGGGGGTATTTCACCGGGTTCTTCCAAGTGACTTTTTAGGGGGTTCGCACTTCTTCAGCGATGTCAAGGTCCTCCCCCGGGTATTTGTTCGAAAACTCGGAAGACACGGTGTCTGTGGTGAAGTTTCTGAGGTTTCTTTTCATCATTGAGGTATAGATTCCGTCAAAACACCTCGGAAAGACGGCAGGCATTCAGGCATGATGATAGGACCACCTTGCAAAAAGAACGCAGAAGTTTGTCGTTTGAAGAAACAGCCACAAGAAACGCAGCTCGGACAGCTGAGCGCTGAGGATTTCCTATCAACGCCGGTGAAGATTCTGAATGTGAACAGTTTCAAGAAGTTGACAGCTGATGACTGCAAGCTAAGTCTCTGAAACCCGGATCTTCAAGGAAGATAGCTCCTGGCATGGAAAGGTTGGCAATTGCTCCGAAAAAAATGATAAAGGTTTGGGGATGTCTTGCTGGATGAAGTTGGACCAAGTTACCGGGCCTAGTGTCCTGTAAGAAATCGCCTCTCCGTTTTCTCTTTTTTTTGAACAGGCATGTTGTCCTTTGAAACATTGACATTTTGAGACAAACTCCAGAGGTTTTTGCACAAAGTCTAGCAATATAACGACAAAAACATGTTGGTTTGCTTTGTGTCTTACTGACTGGTCGACAAAGTTTCTATTCTTATATCAGCCATGTGGATAGCGACATTTTCGAGCCATTGAGGCGTTCATGTTGTCAGCTCTTCCATTGTGCCCGACAAGATTGATTAAACAATATTAAAAAATGAGATGGGAAGTGCGATTCTATATGCATACACGCTTATATATTATATATTATACATTATATCAAATTTATATTGCTCGATGTATATCAATGTATATATATATATACATTATTTATGGTTGCCATCTGCAAGAGCATGTATGCGTTCATTTTCGACATCACTATTATCGTAACTGTTTTGGATTTTTTCCATCATCGAGAAGAATCATTTCCCCACACCCAATAAGAGCACACCTCATAGCATTTGATGACACCTTGACATCCTTGAAGACCCTGGTCAAAAAGAGGTTCAGTTTGTCTAAGAGCCAAAACGTCACAAGTTCCTTATGGGAAATGACGCCCACGGCCCACTGTGTTTCAATTCAGCAGATGGTTTCCTTGTCAACGCAGCTGGTCAAGTTTTGTGGATGACTACTTGCAATTTGGGCATTTGCCTCCCTAGTTTTGAATCGTTCCACATGAAATTTTGGCATCTGTTTTTCTTTTCTACGGGGGAAGACTCATATTTACACGATTATATAAATGACTTTGCTAGCCTTCAATTCTTTTCTAGGTCGGCGGACGCCTGGAGTATGAAACAGGCAGTCAAGCAGAAAAGAGCATTCCACTACTCCATTTCAAGGCTGCTTCAGAGCGTTATTGCATCTTGTTGACGGTTACTGTACTTCCGTCGTTTCTGAAACTAAACAAGGACACCATTCAACTATCTTCAATGGGTATGTACTTGGTGATCCTCCAAAATGGACAAACTTTAGGTGAATCATAGGGGAAGACTGAACTTGGAGCTTTGCTTCCAAGAAGCTTTGGTGTAGACTCGAGTTGTGTCCATGGAACCAGAAAACAACAATCGGTTCCGATGTTATGTTGTGCGCAATCGATGGTGGGTCGATTGCAATGTGAATGTGTACCCTTTCTCCCATAATCATGGAAGTGGAAAATTACCCTATATGAAAGGAAACAAATATTGGAGATACACCCATTTTCCATCATTTTCCACTGAACCATGATTATGGGAGGAAGGGTTACTAAAGATATGTCTCATTTCGAACCAGCATTCTATGGTTCCACTGTTCTCCCCGCATCCCTTTAGCCTGAAAAATGTTCATAGATTCTCGGTGGAATGATCAGCGGCGTTGCCTTCCTGCGTTTTTTGCCGTCTCGAGACTGAATTCACGCCCCTGCCAGTCTGAAAAGCTGTGCAGCCATTTTGTTTGAAGTTGCAGCCATTGATGCTATGGGATTTTTTGTCTTCGGTATATATATATATATAATAGCGGTTTGTCAAAGGTTGGGTTTTTTTCGCCCCTTTTTTAGAGTGGTGTAATTCAACGGTTCAGGCATTTCTGTTGATTCATTGATTAAATGCTAGATGATTTGCAACAAGATTGGATCAATCAAGTCGACGTACCGAAAAAAAGCATCAGTTGACCGTACAGGTTCCGAAAAATCCCATGGCCCATGGAATCACCATGGCACTCATCACGAAAACGTTTGAAGCCACTTCCCAAGGCCCCAAGCATGAGGTTTTTTAACTTTGCCGCAGCACCGTGGCAGAATCCTCAACGGGGCCATCTTCCGGTGGGTCAAGGTGACTTCTGGCACCTTGAACCTGCGAATCTTCTTTTTTTCGAACTTGTCGCGGGTTGATTTTCCCCACCATGGGGGCCGGGCCGTCCCTGACATGATGGAAATTTGAGTAACTACATTTAAAAACACATGATTTAGTGACTGTCAGAAAGTAGCAACCTTGGCATATGAAGGATGAACATCTCGCAGCACTCTTTGCTTAGTGTCAAACCCTATGCTTAGCTGGTTTTGAAAAAAACATTACTTGTTCTGGGATAAGTTTCTGGGGAAGATGCTTCTAGTTTGACGATTGCATTGTGTTCAACTGTGTGTTTTAAATGGTTGTTTATCTATATGCCCAAAGCATATTCCCGTGAAAACAGATCTATATGTGGTTTAGTTTGGTTGCTTGGTTTGGATTGGTAACGAGAGAGAACATGAGAAAGAAAACCATAACTGTTTGTCTTCCCGATACTTTCAGGAATGTCCGTGGAGCCTTCACATGAATTCAAAAACAATCACTTTAAAAACGTTCATATGAGCATGTATACATATTATGATATCTGATATTTTACGTGCTGTGTGCATATAATAATCCAAGCCTTTCGATCTTTTGAAAGGGGACGGAACTCTCCTAAAAGGTGGTTTGACATTTGCGACGGATCAACCCAAATTCCAGCGGAGAAGATGGTCGCGGACATGTCATGGACGCATCTGAAACTTCGATGTTCAAACTTTGGGGGGAACAATATACACACACGATGATGAGCAGTTGAAGGAGTTTGATCCAATTTGACTGGATCCACTATCATATTAACCAGGGTGCGCAACGCGCAATGTGAATGATGTAATATATGAATATAAGAAATGTATGAATATGTATAGTAATGTATATTGATGGAGACATGCCGCGTTTGCCATGTCTCGCAATATGACATTTGTATCCTGTGAACACAGAAAACTGTACACTCTTCATTGAAACTATACATCAAAATATGCCAATTATGAGTAAAGACTGATACGGTTTGCCTGAAACAGACATGTCATAGTCTCTGCTCTCGGCCATTTGAGACATGACAGCATGAATGGTTTTAAACAAGACATGGCAACATATAGTTGATCCCCTTCCCGAAAAGAACATCTCTATGGATGTTTTCATTGGAAAAACTCTTGTCAACTCAGTGTTTGTTTTTTTTGTATCAAAGAGCACTGGCTTATCCAGGACCACTTCCAACATATTTTTATCAAAAGGAAGATCTTTCGCCGGATGTGGCGGCGCTGTCTGTCAACCTGTCAACTGATCCCAACGCCCGGGTGTCGGTGTTGGGCGTCTCCTTGCGCGGCTGCAAAACGGTGCCGCTTCATCCGGACTTCCCCAACCCAAAGGCCAACAGCGTGAAGTTTGGACGCTGGGAACCTCGATGTCCTCCATGGTTTGAGGGACTCTGGAAGTTGATGTTGGTAACTGAAAGAGACCTTCAACTCCAAAACTTTCCGACGAACATGCGGCTGACTTTGAAAAAAAAGACTCTGTCATTTTGTGTGCAGGCATGTGCAGGTCGTTGTTTTGTTTGCACTCATCGATACAGTTTGCTCTTAACATCCTTTTCAGGCATGTTTTCACTTGTTTCTTGTTCGATGTACATGATTGCCTTCAATTTCTGACTAGAAAAAAAGCAAGCAATTTTTGTACATATCACTGGTCACTGATTATCACTACGTGTACTTTCAGATCTTCAAAAACAACATGCCGTGACATCCGGCTCAACTGCAGTGCCTCCCGAGGGGTGAGGTCTGAAAACCATACACACGTCAGTCGTGGTCCAACGGACCAACGGAAGGAGTCGGCAGATATGGCAGTGGCAGGCCTGGTGGAATACAGCTTACAGCTTACATTAACTATGACTCATGGTGATTTGCTGGAGGAACTAGTAAGAGAATGTAAGAGATATGCAGAATCTCAATGACCTGTATAGCTTTGGGATATGACAAATAAAATTCTGGAAAGGGTCTCTCATGATCTGCACGATGCTTTGTTAGTGGGACTGGGATACAACCAGTGGATAAGCATGTATGGATATGTATGGTGTGTGCATGTTATGTATGGATTCGGCAAATGTATGGCGTTTCTCCGATGGATATCCTATTTGGAAGTAGACTCGACAGGTCGAAGAATCGACAAAGAGGTAGATCCGATGAAGAGATAGGATGAGATTTCGGCAGATAGATCTTGGTAGATATTTTTCCCCGTACAGCAGGATGTTAATTGTAGATAGATAGGTTGTTGCAGATAGATACTACGTAGATACGTAGTAGATGGAGAGATAAAGAGTTAAATAGGTTGATACATAATAGATAGACAGGCAGACAGGCAGATAAGCAGAGATAGACATGTACAGATTCCCATGGTCAGGTCACTTGCGAAACCTAGATGGATGTATAAATTCATTCAGGATGAGCTCATAGCCTTGGCAGAAAGTATAAGTGTGCCCAACCAGCATGGACCAGGTTTGGGGAAATGTCACAACTTTTCCCATAAATTGGCAGATCGAATTGTCTAAGATGTCTTTTTTTTGGTGGAGAGATCTTTGGTTTTTCCAAAGATGCTTCTGCTTTACATTTTGCCCCTTTATGTACTGAGCATTTGCTGGGGATTTGGTTGCAGTTACCTTGGTTGCAACACGAAGCCTGTAGGCTTCACAATGGTATTTTCCCCAAAATGATGGTTGCCTTGGAAAAGATGGACTCCGGCTGGAAATATATGGCCATTTTTTGGGATATCTATGTTAGACTTTTTTTTTTTGAATACAGCTGAATATGTTTGTTTGTTTCCCTTTTTTGCCAACGCATGAGACTTTTGACATAAACCTCCAGCGAAGGTAGTCCAGATGACTTCTTGACCAGCGAGACGTGCCACGTCGCTTGGTGTTTCCTTTTCAAATGCAAAAGATGTTTCCTGGGAACATGGAATTGGAGATGACTGAGATGACGTGGTTTCATATTTCTTCCTTTTTCCTGGGCAGCTGAAGAGTTGCCTTTAAAAAAACACTTGGTGTCACTATGTCACCAACCTGCCGCACTGGCCGCCAAACATGAGCTTCAAACCCAGGATTGGCAACGCAAGTCACACTAAGTGAAGCAACGAAACAATGGAACATGAACCATTTGAACATGCATGTCCTATTGAACACATAGATTCGTAGATTTCATGTTAGCTGATCAATGCTGATCAAAGGGTATGAATTCATGATTCATAATTCAAGGTTGTTTTGCCACTGTACCGCAGTGACTTCATTGGAAAAACATTCCATATCATTCAATATCCTGATTTATCCTGTCTACTGATGTCTACTGCATTTTCACTCAAAGAACTAATGACGCTTACTGACTCATTGACGTATGTATCATGTCATCGATTGGCCAGCATTTTGGCATTTTGGCCTATTTTTGAGTGTGCTTTGCATTTTCGGAGTTCCCTTCTCGATTTCACCCTTCCGCAAGCGGCACACTGAGAACGTCTCCGTGCCCTGTGGTATCGTAGACACGCACGAGAAAGACGCCACCACTAGTACCACTACTCCAGTTTCTTGGAGATGTGCATGTGACGATCGTTGGCCCGGTTTCGGGCCCCGATGAGGACGACGGTGATGATGAATGATGAATGATGATGATGATGATGATGATGATGATGATGATGATGATGATGATGATGATGATGATGATGGATGATGATGATGATGATGGTGATGGCGATGAGGATGATGTTGATGGTGATGGCGATGGTGATGGCGATGGTGATGGCGATGATGATGGTGATGGCGATGGTGATGGCGATGATGGTGATGGCGATGATGATGATGGTGATGGCGATGAGGATGATGTTGATGGTGATGGCGATGGTGATGGCGATGGTGATGGCGATGATGATGATGGTGATGGCGATGGTGATGGCGATGATGATGGATGATGATGATGATGATGGTGATGGCGATGATGATGATGATGATGG